>CAJVGC010000591.1:13301801-13552680 GCA_910822075.1 Senecio squalidus
CGCACCGGTTGCTCGTTTGGAATCCATTCGGCTGTTCCTTGCTTTCGCTTCCCACATGCGTTTCAAGGTTTATCAACTTGACGTGAAGAGCGCGTTCCTTTATGGCGAGATACGTGAAGAAATTTATGTCGCGCAGCCACCGGGCTTCGAGGATTACGAACATCCCGATCACGTTTACAAGCTCAACAAGGCCTTATATGGTCTTCACCAGGCCCCGAGAGCTTGGTATGGCACTCTTTCTTGACAAACAACGGGTTTGCAAGAGGTTCAGTTGATCAAACTCTGTTCACAAAGAAAAGAATGAACACTTGCTGCTGGTCCAAATATACGTCGACGACATCATCTTTGGGTCTACCGATGACTCAATGTGTAAAGAGTTCGAGAAGCTGATGACGTCAAGGTTCGAGATGAGTGCGATGGGGGAAATGAACTTCTTTTTGGGTTTGCAAGTTAAGCAGTCGAAGAAAGGAATTTATATCCACCAGACCAAGTATGTGCAAGACATTTTGACTCGTTTCGAGATGCTAGACTGTAGAACGGTTAGCACTCCTCTCGAGATCAATCACAAACTTGGTCCGGCACTCCACGATGATGCTGTAGATCTGAAGCTGTATCGATCAATGATAGGCTCACTCATGTATCTTACAGCGTCTCGTCCGGATATCACCTTTGCCGTGTCTTTGTGGCGCGCTATCAAGCTGCGCCTAAGGCATGTCACCTGAAGGCCGTGAAGAGGATTCTCTGTTATCTCAAGGGGAAACCAACTCTGGGTCTCTGGTATCCCTATGACGATCAAGACTTCGAGCTGACGGCGTATTCGGATTCGGATTATGGGGGCTGCAATTCTGACATGAAGTCCACGACTGGTGGATGTCAGTTCCTTGGATCACGTTTAGTCTCGTGGCAGTGCAAGAAGCAAACGCGGTATCCTTATCATCTGCGGAGGCTGAATACATTGCAGCGGGAAGTTGCTGTTCTCAGGTTCTCTGGATCAGCATCAGCTACGTGATTACGGTTTGATTGTTTCACGCACCCATTAACATAGACAATACAGCAGCGGTGTGTATCATACGCAATCCGGTGCAACATTCGAAAACGAAACATATAAGTATTCGTTTTCATTTCATACGGGATTGCTATGATAAGAACTTGATCACGTTGCTCCAAATCGCTACCGAGGATCAAAAGGCCGATCTTTTGACTAAAGCTTTTCATAAGGGGCGATTTGAAGAACTGATCAAGTTAAACCGTCTCATCACTTTAGAAATCGCTTGACACGAACCACTATTTTTGTAAATATTGAACTTTTTAAAATTAAAAAAATTCAAAAAGATTTTTGGTTTAAGTTGTAGTTTAATATTTAACTCCCTTAAAATAAAAATACAAAAAGATTTTAACTTTTTCTTAGGTTTATAGCTTTATTTTCAATTTTACGGTTCTCGGGTTTTTAAGTGATTCGCAGTGACAGGAGGAAATATATGAGCTTACATACGTGTTATGGATCAAGTTCTCCTGAAAAAGACGGTTTCTGGTACATTCTTTGACGATTGGAAGGCTCCGAGTGCTTAAACATGCTCGACTGATCATATGCCTTCCCGTCAGTGTAAAGGTTCTTATCACGCGATAAGTGTAAAGAGTTTGAGTAAATCATCATTTTTGTCTCTTGAAAGGAGTTTAAAGGTTAAAAAACTTGTTTTCTTGTATTCAGTAAAAGTTTAAAGTTAAAAACGAGAATTAAAACAAGTTTAAATCGAGAAAAACGTGCGAAAAAACTCAAATTTGAAATGGGTCACGTAATAGAGAAATTACGTGCACGCAATTGACAATTACGTGCACGTAACTCTTAAGTTACGGGCACGTAATTGCTTAATTAGTACGTAATTGAAGGTGAGAGAGTGGGTATAAAAGGGTTTTGGGTCACTGTTATATCATTTTTCAAAAACCCTTCCTATCAAAAACCTCTTTCTCTACTTGGCGATTAGGCGATTAGCACTTGATTTCACTCGTTTTTCTTTCATCCACTCTCGGATTTATCATCTAGATATCAGGGTATGATTTCTTGAATTTATTTCACGATTAAAGGGGGGTGTTTGGCTGTTGTGGGTCTCGGGTTGGGTAATCTCTAATCTATGACCCATCATCAGTTAATGAAAAATGAAATTAAACCTTCTAAACCCATTTCCGAGCATAATGGTACCCATGATTGTTGTTTTTCAACCAAAATCGATGGTTTAAAGAAATTTTTGGTTTAAACCTAAAAAAAAACCCTAATTTGGCTAAGTTTTCTACACAAACATCAAATGTGTGTAGTGTAAAGGTTAATAATGCTCGGAATATTGCTATTGAACTGATTTTAGAACAAAAACCATAGCGTAATTTTGAATGAAATTGAGCGTAAGAAACGAGCAGTTACATCTATTACGCGCACGTAACTCGGAATTACGTGCACGTAACTCGTTATTACGTGCACGCAATTCACAAATTACGTGCACGTAACTCTTGTCTTCATAAGTTACATGCACGTAATTCATGAATTACGTGCACGTAATTCTTGTCTCAAGTAATTGTTGTGTCACGTAACTCACTATTACGTGCACGTAATTGACAATTACGTGCACGTAATTGTTAAAGCAAAAAGTTCGTTTTCGCAAAATTGCCCAGTTATGCTGCCCAAATTTTTCAAAAATCCTTTACGTAAGACAAGTTACGCGCGTAACTGTCAACAGATTCACATCTGTTTTTAGCAAATTCAATTTGCTTAACGTAATTGATTTTAACGCTTGCAGCATAACCCAATTTCACTCGAAAGTAGTCTTGCACGTCTAGGATGTTGTTTACAATATCTTATAGTAGTTATTGTGCGTGTACTAACTTTGAGTTGTTGTGGTTTCTTGTGCAGAATGGCTCCAAAGCAAGATGTTGCCATCAAGAGACACAATTCGGTGGCTCTTTTGACTGCTGTGAAAAGTGGGGCCGGGTATGAAGGGATTATCAACTACCTCAACCGAAGCCCGATTGCATATGCCCTTCGAGCAGATCCCGAACTGAAGATAGATCTTATCTCGGAATTCTGGAGGAACGCTAGAGCCAATATGACGGTCGATCCTCCCACTGTCGAATCAATGATAGGGAATCTTCCAGTAGTCATTTCTGAGGCCGTCATTCGGACGGTCCTTCAGTTCCAAGATTCAGCGGAATCTAGTGATGTACTTCCCGATAAGGTGATCTTTGGATGTTTCCGGAAGATGGGATATACGGGACGTCTAGATTCCCTCCAGTTCTACAAGTCTTTGATGCCGGATCAATACCGCCTCCTCATGCACACGCTTATCCAGTGTTTGTCGAAGTGGAAAGGAGGATATGACGTACTGGACAAAAGGGTCAGTCCTTGATGGTATCGTTAGTCTTCAATCATAAGTTCAACACCTCCAGATTCATTCTGAGCAACATGCTATGGAATCTGGAGGATAAGAAGCGGACTTTCGATCAGTACCCCCGGTTCGTGACCTTAATGATCGATCACCTACTGCCGCAACTTGCTTACAATGGTCCTTTGGGAGAGTCTACACACATCCAACCCAGAGTTTTTGCTGATTGTAGAGGGGGTGTAGAGCTAGAACTTCAAGGTGCTTTAGTTGATCCTGCTTTTCAAGCACCTGCGCTCGATGCATATGGTGATTTGATTACTCCTGATCCCCCAAAGCCGAGCGTGTCTAGAAGGTCATCCAAGTCACAAGCTTCTGGTGCTGCGGGTGTTTCAAGCAAGAGCAAATCAAAGGCAAAGGGAAAGAGTAAAGGAAAGAAACAAGTAGAGGTTGTTGAGGAATCTACTTCAGAGTCTTCTACATCAGGAGACGATGATGACAGTGATGGTGGACGCTGGGTCAGAGGATACGGTTGAACTCCCAGCTACCAGAAAGGGGTTAGAGGACGAATTGGATGGATTGATAGCCCTCAGGAGGACCATGCCAACGGCTACTTACAATGCAAGACGTAATAGGCTGATGAAGCAAATCGAGCGGTTTGGGAAAGCAAAAGCAAAGGCTTCCAAGGGAGTTACTTTCAAGGAACCACCACCGGTTGTTTCTTCACCAAAGCCTACTCGTGTGGTAAGAATGAAGTCCGCTGAGTTCAGGGGTATTCAGCCGGGAACGTTTGAGCAACCACCACCATCCTCGGCGATCAAGCGCCCTCGTTCCTCTACCGCTTCACCAAAGGTTTCTCCAGAAAAACCTTTGGTAAAGAAGTCAAAGAAAGCGGTCGTGATTACTTCTCCATCCACAACTACCACCACAACTACCACCACCATTCCTCCACCAATCATCACCACTATTCCACCAGTCATTACTCCTCCACCAATTACCACTACTCCTCCACCACCAAAATTCACACTCACTCCACCGATAGTCACCACATCTTCACCAATTGTATCTTCTACTCCATTGGGCAGTTCTTCTCGCCCTCAGATCACTGTTGGTTTAAGTGATCTGGTGAGCAAGATGGAGAAGCAGCTCACTACCTTCCAGGGCACACTCCGTGAGCATGAAAAGAGAATCAACAAGCTAGAAGGTGAAGTTAAAGCTCGAGACTTGAAGATTAAGTCTCTGGAGAAGAAGATTGAAGGTTATGAGAAAGAGGTTGAAACGGTTAGAGGTGATTATGATCTCGTCCAAGAGCGCCTTGATGAGCTTATTGATGAAAAGAGGGCGGAGAAAGGCGAGAATGAGGAAGAAGCTGAGAAAGAAGCTGAAAATGTGGAAGAAGCTGAGAAAGAAGCTGAAGATGAGGATGAAGCTGACAAAGACGATGAAGCTCATGACGATGAGCCAAAGACTGATGATGATCAGGATGATAAACCTGATGATGGCGGTGATGCGGGAGCTCAATCCTTAATGGGCTCGGGTGATCAAGGAATGGCTGATCCTTCCGAACAGGCGCCACGTGATGAATCCGCGCCTGGTTCTGGAAAAGATACGGGATCTCCATCCAAGGAAGCATCGATTGAGGGGGAGACTGCTAATCTTAACTTTGATTTTGCTTTAGTTTCTGCAGGTACCCACTTTCATCCACTCGAGTCCGCTCAGCCAGCGATGTCATTCCATGGTTCTACAGGCGTAGTTCCTACATTTGCTGCTATGCCGATGGGTGAAGGAGATGCTGCCTCAGTAGTCCAGGGGAGTTGTTTGTTTGAAGACTCCGAGGACGAGGTGGACTCCGCTCGGTTGAAGAAAGTCACCGCATCACAAGTAAGCGGTGTTAAAGAGAAGGTTGCTTCCCCAGCTGGTTCTAAGGGGAAGTCTAAAGAAGACGAATCAGCACCGAAAACTCCCGTAGTTCCCGCTCCTCTCGTGCCACCTCCAATTCACTACATTGATAGCCGAGGGAGAAAGATTGATCACGCTGTATTTGGGGAAATGGGAATTCTGGTCGGTTGTAATCTCGTAGGCCAGTGCAAGAGGATGGTTCTTGCATGGCGCTACATAGATAACACCGACTATTTTGCATTGCTGCGGAGTGATGGTGTTCAATATATGAGGATGAAATATGCGATGTTCAACTCACTTCCTCACTATGAGTTGAAGCGACTCGCGGATCTGGAACCCACCAATCTCACTACGGATGCGGCCAAGCTGTTCTACAAGAAGTTGAGATCTGACATCTATTTTAGAAAGCTTGAAAACTTCAAGCTCACCATGCCTATCCGAGAGAGGGAAAAGAAGAGGAATCCAAAGACTAGGAGGCGCGAATTTATAGATATCTATCCTGAAGTCAAGCAACTCAGGAGGATCAGATTGCCCTCGCTTCCTCAGGATTTCTTAACTGACGTCAAGGCTTGGGGGTTCGATGAAAAAGCTCGGGAGGCAGTAGTTTTTGATCAAGATGGTAAAGTGTTGCTGAGGATCTATGATCCTATCCATCTTCTCTGCCTCTCCGAAGCTGATTTGAAGAAGCTGAATGAGAAGATGATCTATTGTGCGGCTAATGAGAAATCGTTTGGGCTGGTCTTCTCACATGTGGTGCACATCTGCGTCAAAAAGGGCTATCACTCGCAAAATCTGCCCTTGGTGGTTGACCAAGCAGCTTAGAGTATGGTTTGCAGGGTATTTGCTGGTTTTTGGTATCTCTTTATTCCAGCTCAAACTATATTTTTTGTCTGTAATTCATGTACACTTCTATTGATATATCAATGTTTCTTTTGCTTGTTTGATTGTTTGTAATGTGTGTGATGCGTGATTCAGTAGGCTTTTGATTCCTATTTGACTTACGTTGTCCGGTTTGCGTTCAAACGTCTACTTTCAAGCTTAATTGACATGCTTATATCTTTAGTTTAAAGCGTTTAGACTTCGCAACATATAACAGTTGCGAACTCGGACAAAAACCGTTTTGCTTAAATGCAAAACTCTTTTCACAAAGAGTCTAAAGTTTTTGATACTCGTCGAGTCTAAAGTTAAATAATCTCGACTGAGTCTAAAGTTTTGAAATCTCATTGAGTCAAAGATTAAATAATCTCAATTGAGTATAAAGCGTCCAAAATGATAAAAACCTAAATTTTTGATCGTGACTTCGAAACTTTTCTTTTTAAGTTTTTAGGATTTGTATAGTTCCAATAATAATAAAATTAAGAAAAACATAAAAAGAGGGGGAGAAAGTTTGTGAAAACCTTAGGAAATGATAGTACATCGCGGATTTTAAAACTTAGAATCATAAGTGTTTGTTCGATGTATTAGTAGGTACGGCCAATATCATATAAACAATTTTCCGAACCTGTTTCTAATGGGTAACACGGTTAAGTTTGTTCATCTCAATGACAAGCTGAAAACTTTCGGTGTGCCTGGAATCTGTCACCATAGGATTATATATATATAAATAAGTATCTGAGAGTAATAGAAAAAGCGAGGAAAAGAAAAATTGAGAGAAAATCAAAAAATATAATAAATCGTTTTTTCTAAAACTCAAAGAGTTTTCTATAAATGTAATTATTAAAAACTCAAAAATTCCTTGAGGCGCCCCTGGATTCTATAAGGTTGCGAAATCATAGTTTCCGTGCGGTTAGTATAAAGGTGAAGAGTTATAAATAATTACAGTAAAACTCGTATCCTTGAGGCGCTCCTGGATTCTATAAGGTTGCGAAATCATAGTTTCCTTGCAGTTAGTATAAAGGGGAGAGTAGAGTCAAATAAGAATTCCGTAACTCTTGATGCTAACTTGATAAACGGCAAAGACAGAGGGAGGGTTCACGAGTCTATAAAGCTTTTAAGCTCAAAAAAATAAAAAAAATATATAAAAAAAAAAAAAAAAAAAAAAAAAAAAAAAAGCAAAAAGCTTCTCTATTTATGAAAAATGCACAAGTGCTTAAACTCTATACTATAAGTATGCATTTTCAATACTTAGAGTAGTTAATATAATAGGAATAAGGTGACGGGTTTCCTAAATAAATACTGGAGGTTTGATGACGCTTTGAGGGGAGTTCGGATTTAGCTAAGTGTAAATATAAGTGGGATCCATATAAACAGTTGTAATCTAAATAATCGGAAGATTTTTTATATGATATATATGTTGTATTTAAGAGGACAAATATACTAATAATCGGCTGATTCTTGTGATTCGACTTCTGCGATATGATCCTAAAAGCAAACTAATCCCTATCCAAAAAGATTTGCCCTTTTGTAGGTTGCTAAAGTAGTGTGAATAGCTTATAGTTAAAAACCACAAAAAGAGTTTCGGTTTTAGGTTAAGAAAACAAACAAAAATCAAAAATATTTTATTTATGCGTTTATTTTCTTCGTTGTCACGTATCGCTCATGGTTAAAAGGTTTTATCACGTGTTTTCTGAAAAATGAGAAATTTTGTCAGTTTAAAGAACAAAAACACGTTTTTGGTCAGTTTTATCTTTGTAAGCCAGGTTTTACAAAGTTAAGGATCGGATCTTGAAGAGTTTAGCACTTCTTGGAAGTCAAGGACTCGAAGCTGATTTTCATGGAGCCGCGTTGCTTAATGATGAAGATTAGCTGTCCGAAAAGATTCGCAAGATAACGGTTGCAAACTTTACACCGTACAAGTCTCTATGAAGTATAAAGGACTGACTCTCGATCTCTCGACACCAAAAGTTCAAGACAATTTTGAAGAATACAAGCTACATCCAAGGGGGAGTTTGTTGGAGCATTATTGTCTGTATTTGTATTCATTTGAACGTGTCGTAAAGTTAGTATGTAATTAGATCGAGTTGTAAAGTCCAAACGCATTTACGAACAAGTTACGTTCGAGTAAAAGAGTTACACTCACGTAACTCATGAGTTACGCACGTAACTCATAGAGTTACGCACGTAACTCTTTTCCAAAGAGTTACGTGAGCGTAACTCTTCTAGGGTTTCGGGCCACTATAAATAGCAGCCTCGAAATCATAAATGTGGGTTGTTGAACATTGTCAGAGCTGTCAAATCAAGGAGAGTTACGTGAGCTAGGTCTAAGGTCACGTAATTAGCTGTTCTTGTGAGTTAAAGTGTTTAATCGTTTGTATTGATTCTATTCGTGTTTGTAAACATTCACGTAAGCTTAATAGAATCATTCATTTGGTTATATCTCTTGTTCTTCACCGTTTTACTTACTCAAACTAGTTATTCCGCAATTAGTTTGTTTTAGGGTTCAAAGGAGGTCCGAAATAGGCGACCCACAGCATAGCATTCTCAGACTTTTCTTGAATGGAGATGGGAGCATTGTCACCCTCTAAATCATAATCTGACACCTTCAACCACACAGATTGGGTGGCAGTGGCCGGATCGCTGCAAGGAAATGGTAACCATATATTAGTACTTGCAGCAAAGTAAAAGGTTGATATAAGAGTAACACAATATCAGCAAAAAATCCAAATGATTACTTGTACAAGATGATTAAGCTGATTTACACAAAAGATAACCAGTTGCATCATAAAAAATGACGATCATGTGTAGCAGTTTTTAGTAACACAAAGTGAAGAACAATATATAGACAGTGAGGATGCAGGCATGGAACATACAATTTCCAGTTACGTGGCAGATCTTGTGTGTAGAAGGTAGCAACTACGTGGTGGGTTTTTTTGACAGCAAATTCTAAGTGATATCGATCTTCGTCATTGGGGTTTGTCTCCAAAGACTTGATGAGCTTAAGTGCATCTATAACGCTGATAAACACAAGCGTTGGAACTTCAACTACAGTTACAGGCCCTATATATAATAATAACAAATGCACGTTTTAAAAGGGGTAACAATAACATATATCAATCAGTTTAGATAATAAACAAAGAATGAAAACGCATACCGTGATTATTTACAACAATTTCTAAATTTGCCTAATATTGGGCTGGTGGTGGATACTTTACTACACCGTCGAGAAATGACATCAAAGCCTGAAATGAAACGACGATATCGCATTCTGCTTAAGAATGTATGACTAATGATAATACAAACATCGAAACGAAACATATATATCTGTAATAGTTGAAATTTGCGACAAAAAAGTATAGTATAAACGAACTCAAAATACATATGAACAAAGTCTTTTTTTTTTTTGTGGTTCTCACAGTTCCCAATCTTTTTTTAGTTCTCGTTTGAATCTTACTCTTATCTGTCTAAATCTATGTATCTGTCAGCTATCTATCATTAGAGCTTTAAACGAACTGGACCTTGTTTATGTTCGTTCGTTTACTTAACGAATGCTTCACGAACAAATAGCAGAACATAGACTTGAACATATAATTGTGTTCATGTTCGTTCATTTGTGTTTGTAAATGAATAGAAACAAACTTAATATATAACTCGAAACTTTACAATGTAATGAAACATTATTAAGTATCCAAATTTTTAGAACATAAATGAACAAATGAGAACTATGTTCATGTTTGTTCATTTTAATTAAACGAACAATATTTTTGTATTTATGTTTGTTTGTATAAGAATTGTTCATTTTGTTTACAGCCCTTTGTATAATCTATAATCACCTTTTAATAATACTTATGGTCAATGATGCAATAATTAGACTAACTTGGTGAGCCATTTTGCTGTTACCGCGGATTCAAAATCATCTGTTACAAGTTGGGAACGTGACAGCAAGCTACAAATCCATGTGAGAGTGGAGGACGTAGCAATGGTTGTGAAAGAGGTCTGCGAGGGGCAGATCAATTTTTCTGATATTATTAAGAAATACAACGAGCATCAGCTTCCCCAGACGGCTTAAAACTCAGATTATTGAAACTATTTTCAACAAGGTGATTGTGTTGAGTAAAATACATGATTCATAAAAACTTGTCTGTTTTGCCCCATTCGGTGACCCAGCACATCGACCAACCCATTTTGCCACCAGTAAAGACAATAGAGTATAGATACTGCAAACAGAACACACCTTTTTTCTTCAAATTGTTTAATTCTTATTTGACCAATGTAATAACTTCATTTTGTACAAATGATTAAAAGAATGCTCACTAAAATTCCTTACTTTGCTACGTTGTAAATGAGTTTATACATCATCATCACTTCTGTACTAAAACTCGAATTCTATTTGGTTTCCAAAAGAAAATCATTAATCAACCAGCAATATTTCGGGGCTTAAATAATTGATATATCTTCGCTTCTTTGAATCAAACCGACATTCATTTGTAGCTCAAGCTTTTTTCTACATTCCACTCTAGTTGCTTGCAATTTGACGTTCGCCCTCTTCCTGTCTTTGAAAACAAAAGACGACAAGAACTCGTCTCTTCTGCTAGTTGGTCTCATCGTTTGGTTGGGCCTTTTCTACAATTGTCTCTAGTTTCTGGTATTTGTTGAACAAAATCAAAATGTATATGTTAAACAACTAAACAAAAAGATTTAAATAAAAGAGAAGTGGTACTGCAAGTTCGTAACATATACGATGAAATATATACACGCAACATAAATGGACGATATGAAGACGAAGACGTTAATAGTCTTTCATGCAGCATGTGTCGCACTGATTAGTAACTTTTTAAAGTTACTGCAGTAAAATTAACTCTTCCATAATTTTGTTGCAACAAAAAATTTGACCTCTTAATTATTGAAAGTTGCAATAATCACTTTAAAAACGCACACACAAACATCCCATCAAGATTCAAATAACCCCCAGAAGGATTTCATGCACCAAAATCTACATCGATTTCAAAGGGTCTTATTGTATTAGTCTAAAATACATATATACCTTAATGGATTTGCTGACTTCCTCCATTTTATTTATTAGCACGTCTGTACGAACCGCACCTTTTTGTTCTGTAGATTGAGGAGAATTTATTGTCTGTATTTTAATGCAACCAAAGTTATTAAAAAAAACACAATTAGTAATAGATTATATAAATAAATAGTTTTGAGAGTGAACTACCTTCCAATTTCCTGGTGATCTTAAACCATTTGATCCCTCCATAAAAGATCTTGTTTGAGCCGGACTTTGCGGTTCAGTAGTAGGAACCGAGGCTCTCCAAGTCATGCCTGCATCTTGTATAGCCTTTGAAGCTTCTTTTACTATCACCTAAACCATTCAATTGTGAACTATTTATTCTTTTATTTAAATAATCTCAACATAGAAGACGAAATAAAATTAATAAGAGTAATTACCTTCCTCAAAAGTTGAGGATTAGAAACGCCTTGAATTTGTAATTCATCAACATAAGAAGCTTTTCCTTGTGCTACACTTTCGAGTCTAAAAGTGTGAATTCCAAACATCGCTTGCAAGCAACCTAATTAGAAAAACATTACACAATAATATAAAACGACTGAAATAGATTGTACATTAAGTTTTAAAATGATACCTTGTTCAATGATAATATCGATTGCTAGAGCAAGAGGTATACGCCTTTCAAACTTTACAATCCCCCAAAATGGTATAAACGATGGTCTTGACACCTTCAAAAACCATCCGCTATTAATATCTAGTTTCCATATCTATTTCAAATAAAAGTGCGAATTTTTTTAGTGTAGTTTTGGAATTACCTTGTAAACGACTTCAGAAGGAGTAACATAGAGTTCTCGTGAAGATAAATCTTTTGAGAGAACATAACGTCTCATGGGAAGATAGAGCAACATGATTACACCAACTCCCCAAGCTAAAACCAGAAGCAATGATATTGAAACCCAAATAATAGTGTCGTACATTAATACGCTTGAAGAAAAATCTTCAAAAGAGGCTATATGTAGTATCTGCCCGGAATCACTGCTGCCTTCATCACCATCCAACTCAGACACAGGGTCGGAAAGGAGAATTTCCTTTGAGGAACCCGATCTTTGTATCCCGTCCATATGGCTCAAAAACATCCTTCAAACCAAAAAAACTGAAAATTGCAGATGGTATTAGCTAAAGTTGACAAAATGAATGGGTCGTGCGAGTTGGCTAGAGGCTATTTATATGGCTTGAAATGCATCAAATCGTGGTGGATTGACCTGAAACAACTTTTTATCTCGAATTTTCTCAAATAGTTATTGTCGGAAGAATGATTACAAAATTCATATTACTTCAATAAGCTTTTCATAACTTTCTACCTATTTGACTTGTTTCTGTTAAAGCTATATTTTTGCCCGTTTTATGAAAGCAAAACCAGAATCCATACAATGTCTAAGATATATGGAAATAATACATGATACATAATAAATTAACCAAAGCAACTTTATACAATCTCAGAGCATGATACTATACTTTACATTTTACACGACTTATCAATGAAAACGTTGAATGAATAAAAAAGTTGGGAGCCAAGTATTAATTTATTGTCTAACATGACAAAACATACACACACTAGCAATCTTCTTATTTCGGGTTTTCTCTGCGGCATACATTATAATTTCAGAAGTTTCATGTATTTTAGTTCCCTGAATAATTAAACAAACAAAAAATTACTTATCAAACCCTAAATAAGTCAATTTACTGTGAATAATAATCAAAAGTTGAAATTACTCAACAATAAGCTTAATTAATTAAAACAGAAAGTAATTATTAGAACATAATCACTCTGTTATGATTTGATTTCCAAGCTCAATAATCTCCTACATTAATTTATTGAGAAAACTAAAATATGCATAAAAGTATAATAAATCGATAGATTTACCTGAATAAATAATGGAAATTATTGAGTGTTATGGACCATCCACAAAGCTTTTCAATGATTTTAATCTAAGAATTGTTTGATTGTTTTTTGTTTGTTTAATTGAATAGGGGACGATTTTCGCTTAGATAGAAACAGTTTTTTTTCATGGATCCGGAATGGTGACCCGACCCGGTTTATGCCAGTTACTTTGCAAGCAAAGAATGGTTGTTGTGTTGATGTTCAAGAAATGCTAAATAGATATTATCTTAAAAGTTATTTTTTTGAATTTTGCTCTTACGAAAATCAATATGATAAGTAAATCATGTAACAAATCAAATAAAACCTCACTCGATATTGAATCTTCTATTTTGTCTTTCATGAAAAGTTTTATAATTCCGAACCTATTAGTAAAGTGACGGGGTTAGAGGAGTTAGGGGATGCTCGTCCGATCAATAAAACAAATTTATATGTAATTTTATGATAAATTTGAAATAATCACACAAATATATACTACGAGCCTCTCCTTTAATTCCTTCAATATGAATTTTCTGTTTCGTCTTTTATAACGGTTTCCTCAATTCAAAATCCCGACTCCTCTACCTAATAGAGTAATATTAAACCATGTATACATGATTGTAGATGGGCTACACACAACACCAACTATTAAAAGTATTACGCTTAGATAACGTGTAATACATTAATTGTGTAATATGTTAATTAACGATGTACATTACAATTTTATTAGAGCATACGGAGTGGACAAATTCTTACTCGTTGTGGCATTGAGAACGAGCCACAACCTCTCATTATTACACCGCCCCACTCGTTGCGGGGGCTCGTTTTCGGTTTGATTCTCATGACAACGAGTCATTGTGTGTGTGTTTTTTTTCTAACGGACAAACTTTTTAAAAAAAACCTCATATTAACCAACGGCTATAAAAAATGCAGTTACGCATTAACAATTTTACAAAAACAACTTCTCTTACGTTTAGTTTCTGAATTTTTACAAAAATTTTTACAAAAACAGTCGGAGGTCACTTTGAATCGGCTTCGGATTCCATTAAATGTCGTTGTTTCAGTTGAATCGTTAGAAACTAAACGTAAGACAACTTGTCTTTTTCTACCACCATCGGATCAGGGTCTCTATCTATATTAGGTTGAACTTGTTCTTGCAGCTAGTGTTTGTTTACTTTAACAATTACTATTAGGCAACTCGGACGTGTACCATGCCACTTTTTTTTGCATTTTTGCTCGGGCGTCGAAGACACGTTACGATTGGAAAATGTATATGATTGAACAATACAAATTATTAAAACTAAAAAGTTAACAATTTTATTTTAATAAATCTTATATTTATCCTATTTAAATGTTTTAAAAAGAAAAAAAAGTGGTCCCACAATCATTATTATTATACCATCTAAAATCTCATAATCATTATTATCAATGTCACGTCATCAAAAGTAATCACAGAATTACCAAAATCGTGATTATCATACCGAGTGCTCTTAAAAGCTGAAATATAAAAAGTTATACTAATTAATGTTGTAAATTACATATTAATTAGTGGTGTAAATTACATAGTGTACATTTAATTAAAAAAAATTATAACCTATTATACAGGTTTGATTTGATACGAATATAAAAAAATCTCAAAATTTTAAGAAAGTGGATACCGATTTCGAAAATATAAGGAAACATTTTAAAGGGCGTTAATAGCTAGTATACACCCACCTACCCATTTACCCAAATAGGAAAACTACCAACCCCCATCAACTACTAAACCAAAAATATAAACTGTAACGAACAATCAAACTAACAACAAGCTTCTTGTAAAAATGGCGAAAAATCTCGTCAAGTATTGCATTGTAAGTCCGTTTCTCTCATATCTATTTTAGGCACATACATGTAACCATAGACGGACCTTAATGGAGGCCGGGGCTGCGGCCCTCCCAAAGTTCGGGAAAATCGTGCGTTTTCACTACTTGAATTCGATGAATTGAATCCGATGAATTATCAGTTTGTTGTGTGTTGCATGGACCGCTGCAGCGTTTCGGCCCGCTTAAAAATTTCATGTTCAGTCTTTGCATGTAACGTTTTTAAAACCGGACTGGACAAGACCGGGTGGTTTATTGACTAGTATTCTCGGAGGATTCACCCTCGAGTAGGAACAATATGTAGCTTACGATTTTTTTTCAAGAATAAGTTGTTTAAATGAAGGTGCAAATAATATTATAAAGTAAAAATGATGTGTTTATATGATCGATATATGCTAAGAATGTGTTTAAAGCATCTCTAAATGTTAGGTGCTTGTCGTTTTTGGTAGTTACTAACCGCATTAGGGTGGTTAAGAACTCCTAAACGTCACAATGGTTCATGAAGAGTCGCAACTTTTTGTTGAAATGTGCCATTAGACGCGTAAGGTCAGCCCTGTTTCACATGGCACGAAGTGGTCAAAAAATGGTTTTGGGTTTTTATGGTATTTTACATATGTATCATTTTGAATTCTATTAATGTTTTATATATATCTTCATCATAAATATTTTTATGATTTTTCCTAAAATTTCCAAATCCTGCTTTTAAAACATTAAATCAGTGTATTGCTAAAGGGTGTGGAGTACAAATTATCTCTCATTGAGTATGAGATGCATTATGATTTGCGGTTAAAGATGGTGAGGTCGTTAATTGGGTGGTTTTTTCTTTGAGAAACAGGTTGATGCATTTACCGACAAGGCGTTTAAAGGAAATCCAGCAGCCGTGTGTTGGCTAGGAGACATAGAAAAAGAGGATAAGTGGTTGCAATCTGTAGCAACTGAATTCAATACACCAACGACTTGTTTTTTAACTCCCATCGTCGAGAATGGTTCAGAGAACCCTTCTTTCCAGCTCAGATACTTCACTCCTTTGGTTGAGGTTATTACTTAAATTGCAGTTCTGATTTCTATATTTGTTTTCCATTATATGTTTATTTAGTTATCTGAATCACAAATACTCATATACGTTTTTATATTTTGGGACTTAATCTACAACGTTTTAGTTTGTGAACTATCTTTAATACCGCTAAAAATATGACGACTATTAGTTAAGTTATGTTTATTAACTTTAACTTGTTTTTCGTTGATAGATGAAACTTTGTGGTCATGCAACTTTAGCAGCCTCCCATTTCCTTTTTCAATCTAACTTGGTGAATTCTAGTACTATCGAATACAAAACACTCTCTGGGATTTTAACTTCCAAAAAAGTTGCAGATAGCAAAATTAAAGATTCGTCAAATGGTGAAGCACATGACAGTTTCTACATCGAATTAGATTTCCCTGTTGTGAACGTTTTGGATTTCAACGATCTTAAGGTTTCAGCAATTTCAGAAATACTAAACGACGTTTCTGTTGTTGATGTAAAGAAAACAGAACATAATGACATCTTTGTAAGTACTTAAACTACTCGACTACTCGTACATTTGATAATTAGGGAAAAGGTTTGAAAGCGAAACTTATTTTTTCTACTTTCTTTCGTGTAGGTGGTTCTTCCTTCAGCAAAAGAAGTTGAAGAATTCAAGCCGCAAATTAATAAGATAAAAAATGCCCCGGGTAGAGCAATCTTAATTACAGGACTTGCACCTAATGGATCGGGTTTTGACTTTTATAGTCGCATCTTCGCCCCCAAAATTGGAGTTGATGAGGTAAGTTACAGAAATAATGTTCTTTGGGAAACCAAATTTGAGAAACTAAAGTGTTCTAAATCAAGTGGTCCCGGCCATATTAGTGCAAAAGAATACCACTCACAGTATCCTTAATCCCGAAATGTATTGGATGATGACATGATGTCAGAGCGGAGTCTAATTATAACTATTTCGAGCATATTGTTCACTACTAATTTGGAAAAGTCTATTTCAAGTTGTAGACAATGTTGTTTTTGTTAATCTCGGATGTTATGGTCATGGTTAGTAGTATATGAATTGTTTGACCTTCGCTATGCTTGTTTCTCGTTTAGGATCCTGTTTGTGGGAGTGCTCATTGCGCCTTAGCAGTCTATTGGCACGAGAAGTTGGGGAAATGTGACTTTGTTGCATATCAGGTATGTTATGGCAAACGAATAACAAACACATTTCATAATATCCTATAGGATGAGACTATTTGTTTTGATTCTACTCAGGCATCACCTAGAAGTGGCATTGTACATGTCCATCTCGATAAGACGAATCAAAGAGTAGTTCTTCGAGGTAAAGCCACCAGAGTCATGGAAGGGTCTCTTTTGGTCTAAGATTCGGTTTCATCGTAATGCATAAGGCCATCAAATAAATCATAGGCTCATAGCAATAAATTTCCCTATGAGAATTTATATTTCAAGATGCATATATGCTTCTTAAACTTTTAAACCACTTGTCTTTTGTAATTGCACATTTTTTGTTTAAAGTTAAAACCACGTTTGTTTTAACTTATTTTTTTGGCTTATTAGCTTATTTGCTCGTGCTTTTTCTTTTTTGTTTATAAGTTCCGGCTTATTTTAGGGTTTGTGAATTTATTATCCATATTTAAGTTTTAATAAGCTCGTAAACAACGGTAAATCTGAAAAAATGAGTTTGTGAAACATATATTGAAACAAATAAGTTCGTAAGCAAACACCGTGATTGCATTTTTGTGATGTGTGTTGGTCAGAACTACACTTTCAATCCCTATAATTTCATATTTACTAAAATAGACACCTCGAAGTAAAAAAATTATAAGTGTTTAAGGATAAAATAAATATTATAGAAACATAAGAAATTCAGACCTCGTAATTATTCTAACGGTTTATAAATTATAACAACAACACATTCAACTTAATTAATATATACGATACACAGGTTTCTTACAATGAATTTGATGTTCCTTTTATTTGCGTAAGATATTTAATACTCAAATAGGAAAACATCTAATTACTATATCTTTTACATTATTTCGATTATATTTGTTGAGTAAGAAATAGAGAAAATGACGTATCGCATAGCGTTTATGACAACGGGGTATGAACGTGAAGTGTGGGTCACTAATTCATGCCCATCACGTTTTTTAGATTCTTTCTTAGATTCTAGTTCTCTCATAATTAGTTCAATTGGTCTCTTTTAAGTTAACAACTTTTTTCAAACATTTATAGATTTTATATAATCTGCTAATTTAAAATACTAGGAGTGTAACCGTGCTACGCGACGAGTAACTTTTATCCACTTGAAATCGTATATAAACTATTTTTTGAAGTTTAATTTGTTTAAAGTAGTGTCGATTTTATTTAGTTATAGATATATTTGTGTTTGTACAAATTCACATTATTAAAAAGAGTATAAGTAGACAACATGTGTGTTGAAATGAAAAATAAATTAAGAATACTTAATATTCACGCAATACGCAAGACATATTTTTCCTGAAAAATCGTACGTAAATGATTTAATTTCATTTTGTTTAAATATTGTTGTTGCGTTATAGATTCTTTATAGTAGTATATCTTTTTCAATAAATTTTTAATTGTAATGTTAATTCAAAGTTATTAAATATATACTCAATATTAAATATAGATATAAATACCTAAATATTTTTCTTACTTAAAAATGATTAGTTGATTAATTATACTTTAGATAAATTAGTTATATATTATTAATGAGAAAATATATTTGTTATTTATTTTTTAATATATATTCTATTATGTGTTGTTACTTTTATCCCACATTGATGGGTGAGTGAAACGAAACTTTGTTTACAAGACAAAGTTTACAACATATGTTTAAAAATCTTTGTAGGATAATTATGCATTAGTAATAGTTATAGTCTTATAGATGTATGAATAAATTAAAAATATATAATTAAATATTAACATAATTATTTGCTAATTATTATTATTACTTTTATTAATTTGAAACTAGTCATATAATTTACTGAACAATTATGAGATGGCTAATTATTATTATTACTTTTATTAATTTGAAACTAATCATATAATTTATTGAACATTTATGAGATTTAATAATCGGTATTATGAATTAAAATTTATTTGAAAGTTACAAATTACCACTAATAGTAAGTTTTTAAAACTTAATTTTAAGAGTATTTTAAAATTAGAATACATCAAATTTGCTTTAAAGAGTAGTATAGTTGTAGTAATAAATTAGAAACATATAATTAAATATTAACATAATTATTTACTAGATTTGCATCATTTCTTTTTTAAAAACATAATTATAATAATTATCTTTATAAATTTGAAACTAATCATGTAATTTATTGAACAACTAGATTATTGTCCCGCGATAGCGCGAAAAAAAATAAAAATTGAATCATAAATTTTATGTTTATGTAGATTTTAATTAGTGTTGTACGTATAACACACACACACACACACATACACACACACACACACACACACACACATATATATATATATATATATATATATATATATATATATATATATATATATAGGGGTGGGATCGTGTAAAAAATGCAAAAATCGTAAAAAGTGTGAGAAACGATTAGAACCAATCATTAATACTTAAGTGGGTTTTTATAAAAATCAATAGAAAAGGGTATTCCCGTCATTTAACAATTACATAATACACTAATAGAAAACCAAAAATCAATCGTTCTTCACACACAAATCCCGCCCAATTCACAAACCCTCCCCAATTCACGAAATTAGGGTTTTCAGAAATCGATTTTTTACTACAAATCCGCCATTGTTGTACATCATAATCACTCAACACTCTCGATTCTTTGTTAGATGAAAGGAAAAATGAAGATAACGGATGAAGATTTAACTCGTAAGTGTAAAAAATTCTATATCGTGTATCATATCAGTTAATATTTTGAAGTTTTCTAATGAAATCCGCCATTGTTATACATCATCATCATCATAACCTTTTCGATTTCATTTTGTTATGATGCACAACAATGATGCACAACAATGATGTATATTGTTATGATGCACAACAATGATGCACAACAATGATGCACACAATGATGCACAACAATGATGTATATTGTTATGATGCACAAAAATGATGCACAACAATCAAGCACGTGATTCCTTTAATCTTCATCGCCTTTTTCTGTTTCTCTCTCACACACAACACCTTCACTGTGTGTTCCCAAATCAACAAAAATTGAACCCATTTCTTAATAAATCAAACCAACCCATTTTCAACTTTAACTGTGATTTGATTTGATCTGGAGGTTTTGAACAGGGGAAAGAGAAAGAAGAGAGTTAACGTGATTTGATTTGATCTGGAGGTTTTGATCTGGAGGTTTTGATTTGATCTGGATGTGTCGGAGAGAGGAAACGTGGAGGTTTTGAACAGGGGAAAGAGAAAGAAGAGAGTTAATTGAATTAAATATAGTGTAATGACGAAAATACCCTTATGTTAAAAAAAAATAAAAAGGAAAGGAAAAGACACATGGCAGTCTATGATTGGTTCCCCAACTTTTTACAATATTTGGACTTTGTATATGATCCTACATCTATATATATATATATATATATATATATATATATATATATATATATATATATATATATATATATATATATATATATATATATATATATATATATATATATATATATAGTTATAATAACATATACACCTTTATTTTTATACAGATGTTTTGATATTTTGCATTAGGAGATTTTAGAATAATAATAAGGTAAATTATAGTTCAAATTAAACGATTCTATAAATAAATTATAATTATGTTTTTTATTTGAGTAGAGATTGAATAAAAGAGAAAATGTAATTATGTATTGTAAGAGGGTGTAAAATGAAAATAATCTTTGATGACATCATCAATCTGATCTAATGGCTGACACCAAAGAAGTTAATCCATCCAACGGATCTTATTTCGCCATATGGCATTTAAGGCCCCTCTTTTATTATATATTAAAGATTATAAGATTTAATAATCATTATTATGAATTGAAACATTTATTTGAGAGTTACAAATTACCACTAATAATAAGTTTTGAAAACTTAATTTTAAGAGTATTCTAAAATTAGAATACATCAAATTTGCTTTGTAGAGTAGTATAGATGACGTAAAACTAAAATTACGGTGTTTTCATTTTTAAAATATCATAAATTACTTACATCAGATACTTACTTTTATGTATGGTTAGTTTCCCTGACACGATATCCATGACCCATTTTAGCTAATTTGTTGATCGACGAGTCTCATATATTTGGATTGGATGTAAATTAGACGAGACAGTTTGTGAGCTATTTAGATCTACTCGTAAACTATTCAAAATTAATTTGGTTTGAATAAGTCGAGCTTAAGCTACTCGAGTCGAGTTAATATAATGATTATTTGTCAAATCCAAACTTGAAATGTATAGGTTGAGTTCAAGTTGAGTTTCGAACTAAAGTTTTAATAACCAAGTCAAGTTCAGGTTTGATAGTACTCGACTCTACTCGCTTACGTCTCTATACCTGACCTTGTGTCATACAAACCTGATGTGTGAGTGTCATGAATAGGTAACCTATAACATATAATTCTTCATTTAACACATAAGAAAATGAGACATATCAAAGTTGAAAAAAACACTTTTAAAAAGCCAAAACAAGATGTAGAGAGATGAAGAAAAGTTAGGTGTTGTTCTTTTTTCAAAAAAAAATCTTAATAGGCTCTGAACTCTGACCCGGTCAGAGGTTTTAAAAATTTTGTTGTTCTTTTTTTTTTTTCCAACCAGAGACAAAAAACCTCTTTTTACCTCTGATCCAACCCTACATGAAAAACCTCTTTTTACCTCTGATTACCTCTTTCTCTTCACCGGTAAGTTTTCCATCCTTAAATTCAAATAATTTTTGATTTTTTTTCAATGGTTTGTCACTTGATTTCGTTATATAAATTGATATTGATGATTGTTTGTTAGATTTAGGTGATATAATTTTTTTTTAATATGTATTTGTTTTCGATTGCCTATAAACTCCTACTATTACATTGACTTTTATGTAAACTTTTCTTTTGTTAATTATTTTTATATCTTGAAATTGATGTTAGACAATTAGTTTATTAATTTGTTCAATCACGCTCACGCTAAACTTAGAAACGTGATTGAGCGTGCTTTTGGTGTTTTGAAAGCACGTTTTCCCATCTTGAAGAGAATGACTCCGTATTCTTTGGTGAAACAAAGAGATATTATTATTGCATGCTTTGCTATTCATATTTTTATACGAAAAGAAGGATTAAGTGATGCTCCGAATATGATCGAGGTGAAGTACATGCTAACGAGAATGTACAAGATGGAGACGAGTATGATGAGGACGAGGTTCAACCACATGCAAATACAACAGATCAACAATATATGATCAATTGTCGAGATCAACTTGCGGCACAATTAATGCAAAAATGTTGAAAATGTTGTTTGAATATTATATTTATTTGAAAAATGTTGCCACTATGTTTGAACATTTTATGAATGTTTTTATTTAAGACGTTTTATAAATGAAACAGTTTAGTACTAATATAGTAAAACAGATGTTACGAAGGAAAAAAGAACATAGTATATTGATTCAGATTCAGAGTTTTGGACCACCTCTGATTATTCAGAGCTGGTATTCAGATTCAGAGGAAAAACTTTTGGTTCAAAAGAACAGCACCTTAGTTTTTGGTAAAGATTTAAGCTGAGTTGAAAGAATCGTGAAATCAGAATTATCCTGTCGACATTAACTTTTTAATTAAATAAAAATAAAGTTTTTTGAATACAAGAAACGAAAATAGTTACACACGCGTTCCAAAATAAATTTCTTCCAAGTAAAATAGAAAAAAGTATAAAAGTAACATTTTAATTCAAGCCATGTTTCGACATAGCTCAGCCCGACGCCCCGACTGATCTCGCTCAAAAAGAAAGAGAAAAAAAAATGTTAACGGAGGCCGCGCGTCCCTCGACCGATATTGAGTCACCATATTCAGTTGCGTATCCGACATGCTTTACATCAAACATTATAACTTAGGACACGTGGTTACAATTATATTATTTATTTATTAAGTGATGATGACATGTTAACCGACATGGAATTAAAAAGGTATTGTTAGTTGTTAACATTATCTCATGTTAAAATCTAAAATTTTACTTATACAACGTTGAAAGTTGATAATAATCACTACTATACCAAATATAATTCCTAAGTTATGGTTAAATTATCTATTTGAAGGGTATTTGTTCCGATTTATGAATTTATATAATATTTTATAAATCTATTTTTTTTTTGTTTTATAAAATTATTAAGTTGAGTTTATGATTTATTTAAGGTCATAAGTTCAACTTAAGAACCTTATAAGTCATAAAAAATAGGCTTATAGGCTTATGAAAAATTACGTAAACTTATAAGTCATTTACATAAGTCGAAATAAACACCACCTAAATATCAGTTAACCATAACTCTAAACATAGAGATAAAAAAATTCTTTGTCTTAAATAAAAATTGTTTTGTTAGTAAAAATAATTTTAGGTCATTAATAAAATATTCAAACAAGTTTTATTTTGTAGTAATTAATAAATAACCCGTCTTTATATTTTCAAAATCATCTATATATTTACGAAATACAAGTTTTTTTTACATGTCCTTAGTTTTAGCCGTAACCACTCAAAAAATATAAGTTAACACATCTAATTTATTGGGAAAGCATAATTAGGAGTATTAATAAAATTTGTCGACAATTTGTGATTTATTATATAAGTTGGGAAAGAAACTCCATTATGAATATTCGCATCTTTTGCGTTACATCTCAATCTCAGTTATTATTTGATTCATTCCTGATCAAGTTGCGTAATTATTTTCTTGTTAACCAACATCAACAACTATACCCTAATTCCATTTCAAGGTCAGTCAAATTAAGATCTTTCTGTTTTCTATAACATATCACCTGTTTTTTAATCATCATTTATTTTTGATTCATTCCATTAAATGTTAATTAAAAATGAAAACTGCAAAATATTTCTGCAATTAATATTTTATTTGTGAGATATTTGATCATAATTTGTTTCTATTTTTGGATTTTGATGATTATTGTTCATTCATGATATTTTTTTCTTCTTTTGTGTTATTGTTTATATGTTTGAATTTGAATTTGAATGTTTGCTGCAACAAGGAAGGGCATTGGGTGTTTGGGATTGCGTATTTTAAAAGTGCGTTTAAAATAAATACCAAGTCAGGTGCTTATGTCTCTATGAAACAACTTAAAACACAGTTTTACCCAAACACTTCAAAATGCATTTTGCGTTTTAAAATATGGAATATGCAATGAAAGAAGCACTTAAAATACGCAATCCCAAACGTCCCCGTAAAATAGTAAAATACTCATATAAGATGTTTTCGAAATTGTTGTTGTTGTATAGGAATACAAAGTTTCAAACAATGACATTCTTATAACTGTTATACGAGTTTTTCGTGTTAATTGTTACTCTGTCATGCAGCTCAAATAAGCAACTTATCAATTTTGGATATTTATCAACTACCTAAAAAGCGTTTGAAGTGTTACAAAGTTGATGAATGTATGGCTAAGAAAGAGCATATTGCGATATTTACCACTGCTAGCCTTCCATGGATGACCGGAACTGCTGTTAATCCTCTATTTCGTGCAGCGTATCTTGCCAAAGATGGGACTAGAAAGATTACTTTGGTAATTCCGTGGTTATCTAAGAACGATCAAGAATATGTATACCCTAACAAGATAACGTTTAAGTCACCCAAAGAACAAGAGAAATATGTACGCGACTGGATTCAGCAAAGGACAGACCTTTCATGTAGCTTCAATATATCTTTTTATCCCGGGAAGGTAGAATTTCGCTCTACGTTTGCTTTTATCCATGAAAATTAATTGTGATAGAAATCTTATTCTGTTTTTCCGTTTTGCATTTTTTTTTTATAGTTTTCTAAAAGTAAAAGAAGTATTCTTGCTCTTGGGGATATAACGGAGAGCATTCCTGATGAAGACTCGGATATTGCTGTCCTTGAGGAACCTGAGCATCTTACGTGGTACCATCATGGTAAAAGATGGAAGATTAAATTCCGCCTTGTTATAGGAATTGTTCACACAAACTATTTGGAGTATGTGAAAAGAGAGAAAAATGGTCGTGCTTATGCGTTTCTTCTTAAGTACATGAATAATTGGGTGGTTGACATATATTGTCACAAGGTATGTTTCGCGTAATCCATTTCTTAATTGGAGAAAATACGGTTCCATATAAGATCGATGGACATTTATAAGTTTGAATTTAAAGGGTCTAATTATAGTATTACACCCTTGTGGCAGGTGATACGCTTATCTGGTGCAACGCAGGAACTCCCAAGATCTGTTATATGCAATGTTCATGGTGTTAACCCTAAATTTCTTGAAATTGGGATGAAAAAGAAAGAACAACAGAAACTTGATAGTAAGGCCTTTACAAAAGGCGCATACTATATCGGAAAAATGGTGTGGCATAAAGGCTATAAGGAGCTACTTAATCTTCTCCGTGATCACCAAAAAGAACTTGATGGACTCGAGGTTGATTTATTTGGTACTGGTGAGGATTCTGATGAGATACAAGAAGCTGCACAGCAGTTGAATATAACCATCAGAGTTAATCCCGGTCGTGATCATGCAGATCCAATATTTCACGAGTAAGTTAGAGTTTGCCTTTTTAGTATTATGTGGCTTTTATGGTAATCGCAATATTTGGCTAGATGCATTGTTTTAGAACCATTTGTCAAAAAATTTAAAATACCCTTTCATAAATCAGGGCCATTGGGCAAAAAGCATCGTTTTTCGGTAGTTGACTTTCTCTTTACCGATTTTAGGGAATCGAGTTATAGATCACACATACTACTTGTATAAACCTTTATTGCTGTTTTTAAATTCATTAATTTTTTCAATCTGATCCTGGTCACAGTTACAAAGTGTTCCTGAATCCAAGCACAACAGACGTGGTCTGCACAACAACCGCAGAAGCTTTGGCCATGGGCAAAATAGTCATTTGTGCAGACCATGTCTCAAACGAATTCTTCAAGCAGTTTGCTAACTGCCGAACATTCAAGGACGGAGATAGTTTCGTTAAAGTAACACATCAAGCTTTGACCGAACAGCCGGCCCCACTAAATGATTCACAAATGCACGAGCTTTCATGGGATTCTGCGACCTCAAGGTTTCTAAAACACGCAGAACTCAACAAAATCCCCGAACAGAAACTAACAAAATCAAACTCCAAAAGCTTCATGTCATCATCTTTGAGTATTAACAAGAATCTCGAGGATGCATCCGCGTTTATGCATTTTGTTGGAACCGGGTTGGTGAGTCCAGTGCCGAATGACCAACAATTGAAAGAGCTTGGTTTGAAAAACCCGAGTAAAATACAATGGGTTTTCTCTCGAAAAGAGGCATCTTGAAGTTGCATCGTTTGGTCTGTTCGAAAAACATGTGCAAAGTAGTCATTTCGTTTGAAACAGGTTCCTTTTGGTTTTTGTATTTTGGGTTCGTGTAGCGTTGTTTAATTATTAGTGATCTTGTAACTTAAAATTCTTTGTGATAAACGATGACTTGTATTTAACCGTTGCTCTTTTTGTGCTAAAGATTAGAATTGTCAGTTTTTTAGTTATCTTTGTTGTAATTTGGAATTCTAATGTGATTATTTCATTCAAACATATCAATTATTTTGGTGTATATATGTACATTATATACTTTGGTATGCTACAAACGATAAAATCTGTTTCTTTTCATTTTATCCGAGTTGCCCATAGGTTGTATACACTTCTTTACATGTTGGCAGTAGGACGGGTTGAGTTTGAGGCAAAATTGTTTGAAACATGGGTCGGGTTGAGTTTGAGGCAAAATTGTTTGAAACATAATGGGTCGGGTTTAATTGACACGGAGACTTTTTGTCAATTTTCTTTTATATATTTCAAGTTCAAAAGCTATAATAATAAAACTCTTGAAGAGAACAATTTAGAAAGTTAATTGTATCTAAAATACACTTTGGAGGGCTTTCTATCCTGTTTTTATCCATTTGGGTTGTTAAAGATAAAATACAACTCATATCGACTATTTGTTAGAGATAAAACAGAAATACAAATCGTCAAGTTGTTAGAGATAAAACACTTTGGAGGGCTTTCTGTCCGGTTTTGATCCATTTGGGTTGTAAAAAGATAAAATGTAACTCTTTACGTTCGAGGTTCAAACCAACGACTTAAGATAGACGAGACTTTAACATAAATGTATTTTAGATACATATATTTAAGCGTAAAATATCTTACATTGCGGGTTTAATTTCCCATTGAACCCATATAGTACATACACTTTAACATTGAATAATAAGGAAACAAATTACATTTTCGTGATCAAAGATCACAAACTCAGACACGATATGCCGCGTTACTAATCACGGTCAGATTGCTTCCATCCACCAATGTTCCCTTCTGTTGGATCATAACCTCGACTTTTCTGAAACATTAAAAGACAACAAAACAAAAAATCCGTTTAGTAAATTCTTAACCATCTTCTCATACAGAGCAAAGGAACAATATGAACCTGGGCTGTAAAGTTGAGGCCAATTCGGATCTCTCCAGCGAATGCATCGTCCTTTTTAACGTTATATGATTTTGCTGGAATATCTCCATCACGAAACAATGCATCCAGCGGGATACTAAACAAATTCATAACATATCACATTTATTTCGGTCTAATTATGTTTCTTTTATAGGTAACAAAATCGAGCTATGAAATTTACCTTGCGTGACCAACAAGGTCATCTGCATTACCGCTATCACTATCCATTATTTTGACCTTTAAATCAGCCGAATCTTGAGTTGAAACTTCGAACAAAAACGTTTCATTCCATTCAGGGTTAGACCCCTTACCTATACACAATAACACAAACGTTTGTTTTACACACGAGAAAAAACAGAACGGTGACAAAATAATTTAAAAAAGAGAGAATGTCACAAATCGTCCTTGTGGTTAGGCTGTTTTTCACATATCGTCCTTTTGAAGAAAAGTTAGCACAAATCATCCTTTTGTTTTTTAAAATTATCGTCTGTGATCCTTCCGTCAAAATCCTGTTAATTTAATCCGTTAAGTGGCCCCCACATGAGGGTAAATATGTCTTTTTAGGTGTTATCTCCCCCACCTGACCAGTTTCAATTAAATTCAAAAAACCCCTCTTTTTCTAACCCTAATTTTTCAATCGACGATTTACACATCTCACAAGATCCAAAACCCCATCGAAAACCGGCAACTGTTGCTGTAACGGAACGTGTAAGGGTACTAATCCTCTAAGGGCAGCTACTTCATTATAAGGTGCACCTAAGCTCATTGTGGTAGTTACTACAGTTACATTATGTTGTTTCATTTGAGCAGCAAAAGTACCAGAAACCAAGCCGCCCAAAACCCACAATAAAGCTCCCTCCAGCTAAAATTGTGAAGCGGAAACAGCCACCTTCAAATATAGCCAAGAAGCAGCCATGGCCGCCAGTGGCTAAACCAGTGCACGAAGAAGAAGACAGTGAAGAAACTGAAGAAGATCGTGATAATGCAGAGGATGGATGGAGGTATGGTAGTCATGATAATGACGACGATGATGAAGAAACCGAGTATGAGGACTAATCTTGATATACTGTTTCGTTCATATATTAGATTTTGTTTTTTGTTTTTCTTTGTGTGCTATCGTGTAAATGCTAAATAAGTATCATTTTTATCTTTTAAGCAAATTATATCAGAGTTGTGTCAATAAACATGGCAACCCGTTTAATGGATTCAAATGAGTAATAGCTACGAGACGGTGGGAAGGACATTGTTTTTTTCGCTTAGATGTTACATTTAATGTTGTTGAAACACATATTTCTTCTAGTTAACAAGTACTTGATTTGTCCCTGTAACTGATTATTATTATAGATCAATAATTGATCATGAAATGGCCTATCTACCCTTCACAATCAGTGTTTTCATGACAGCTTCCAAGAAGCTGTCTTTGTTTATGGCCTAATTTTACTACTTGTACATGGTGGGGGAGATAACACCTAAAAAGACATATTTACCCTCATGTGGGGGCCACTTAACGGATTAAATTAACAGGATTTTGACGGAAGGATCACAGACGATAATTTTAAAAAACAAAAGGATGATTTGTGCTAACTTTTCTTCAAAAGGACGATATGTGAAAAACAGCCTAACCACAAGGACGATTTGTGACATTCTCTCTTTAAAAAAACTATATAAACAACGATGAAAATAGTCACCTGATGCGACATTGCTTTTCTTTTCTTGACTCCTGTATGTTAGAATAACATACGGGTCCATGTTGCCTGAAAAACGAACAAACTTATACGCTCATTTCGTATTCATAATTACCCATATAACATAAGCACGCGTACATGACAGAAAATTTCAAAAACTATACTCTACCCTTAACATAAATCAAAACGCAAAATCTAACAACTTTTTTCTGGTAAACGAACATGAGGAAGGACTTACAAATGACATCAGCATTCTCGAGGCCTTTGGCGCTCACGACAAGAACTTCTACGATACCTTCTGGCATTCTTAAGCGTAAAATGAATTCAAAAACAAATTGTTTAGGTAAATTTTCGATTTTTAACGTCTCTCTTTCTTTCCTTGAAGAGGTCTCTTAATATATATTTACTTGTAATTCAATTCAAAGGTTGTGAGACATATTCGCTAGTTTTTTGCAAATGAAAAAAACGAGAGATGATAAATTTGTTTTCAAAATATTTTTGTGGTATATATATACATGTGCGTTAGTGATTAATGATGTCATTAAAGTTATATGTTTCGTTCAGTTGTTTAGGTTTAATGGATTAGTATTTATTCATGTGCTATCGCACAAGGCCCAAAGGTCGGGAGGGGCTGATGTCAAACAATCGAACAAGAACAGAAAAGTTATATTTAAGAGACTTTTTTATGAAAATAAATAGTATGTATATAAAAAATACGGGTTGTATATAAGAGACCCATTTTTAGTTTTCGCTAGGACAGACCACGACATCAAGCTGTCGGGCATAGTATTAAGAGCTAAAACTACACATTAAAAAAAGTGCAGGGCTATATCTATATTTTTTTTAAAGTTAATAAAAACAGAAAATGACATTTTCGGACATATACAAATTTGGTCAACACAGAGAGTGCTTCCCATCATTTGGAGGAAATGGTGTCCCCTGTCGTATCTAAAGAGTCGTCGTCGGAAACAGTCGCAATTGTCACCAAATACCTCATGGATGAACGCGCTGGCGTTGGAATCCCAGAGAAGTTCGAAGGTGAAGGAGTCCACTCCGAATTAATCCGCAGCCTGCTCAAAGTTCAACGTATTGATCATGGGCGTGTAACTTGCATCTTCACTGTTAAACCATACGTCTGCGTAATTTCTTAACTTCACCTCTTTTGTGATAACTTTATGTTTAATGTATAATATAAACTTTAGAGTTTAACTTAAAAGAGTGAGACTTCCTGTTGAAGTATCGGTTTACTGTTTAATCGGTTATCTGTATTTGTATGTTTAAGTATATTTGTATCTATAATCTAATGGTCATGTTTTATGCAGAATCTTTTTAACAGTTTACATGGAGGAGCGGTTGGATCGATAGCAGAATTTGTCGCCATAGCTTGTGCTAAAACCGTTGTTAACCAAGATAAAAAGCTTTTTCTTGGTGACTTGAACATCTCTTATCTCGCCCCCGCTGTTAATCAAGTATATCTTTGCCAATACCTTTAATCAACTAATCTTATTGTGTGAAAGATGATTGATTATTTGAGGGTTTTAATCCGTTGAGTTAAAATGCAACTTCTTTGTTTATCACTAGGCAGAAGTGATTGTTGATGCATCAGTGGCAAGGAGTGGAAGGAACTTGACAGTTGTCGCCTTAGAGTTCAAGCTTAAAGATTCAGGAAAGTTGACTTACTTGGCCCGTGCTACCTTCTATAACACGCCTATTGCAAGCTTGTAAGGAAGATTCATGCCAGTTTCTTTCGAATAACCTGCAATTGTTATGCTTTTCCGAGTGTTCATAGGATTAATTCTTCTTCGGTATTGTTTCACTTGATCAAACCAATTTTCCTGGAAACTACATCAGAAGGTCGTACTGTCATTGAAGTCATTCACTCATTCTCTCAATATTTTTGAGGCCGACATCTATCTTCTGAAGGATAAATCCGTCGTACGTTGGACCATTGATCGATTTGGCTCGATGGGATATCAAACATCAAGCAATGAATTTCTTTTTTAAGGTCTTGATTGCTGTGTTTTTTAGCTCTTGAAGCCTGGAATCTTGCTTTACTTTGTGTTGTGTTCTGACTTCTGATCAAACTCCTAGGGACATGTATCAAGAATGGTCGTCATTCTAAATTGAAATATTTAGATAATGTTTTACACTAACGCACACACTTCCGTTAAGATGGAAAATTCGAAAAGTCACTTCCCAAGTGTGGGTTATGAACTGTATCATATTGTTTAGTTATTATTGTAGCTATGAAATAAAATGTGCAAAACGAATTATATGAGCTTGTTTAGTTTTTATGTTTTCCTCAAGATATACGCACAAAGCGTGTTGACAAGAACTTATATTACAAAAAAGGAGCGAATCACCTCGCCAATATATATCATTAGGTCTAGGAGTGGCAAGATGAACGGGTCGGGTCGGGTTGAATAATGGGTCAAAACGGGTTAGGGTTAGAACGGGTTAGGGTCAAAAAGGGTCATAATGTGAAAAGGGTCAAATGGGTCACGGGTCAAACGGGTCACGTAGGGTCGGGTCGGGTTGACCCTTTAAAAAAAAAAGAAAAATGAAACTGCTTTTTCTTCCGTATTATTGCATTCGTGTGAAGCTTTTTATTATATAACAAGTGTATTCTAACAACAATTCTTATTGAAAATTTATAACTTATTACTTTAGTTATTTATGAAAGTAAATTGACGATTAAATTTTAAATTAAAGAAAAACTTACATCACTGTTTTAAATATTTAATAAATCTATATAAATTTTACAAATAGGTATTAAAGAAAGAGAAATGATGAAGACCTAAGTAAATAAAAATATTATAATATTATAAATTTATAATATTATTTTAATATTTAATATAAACCAAAAAAGTACGCTTAGTAAAAGACAATATTATAATATTACTTTAATATAATAATAAAATTTAAGTTAAAAAGAAAAAGCTTATTAAAAGTCACACCTGCATCTTGCAAGGCTGCAACTCCTCTTCTCTCTTTCTCTCTTTTTTTCCGACGATGACGGTGGTTACTATTTCTTTTTTACCTTAGAGAAAACAACCCTTTCTTCACCCTTTCTTGACCCGTTTGACCCGTATAACATTTATCTAGGCATTCTAAACTGACCTATTCAACCCGAATTTTCATTTATTATTCACCCAAACTCACCCAAAGTTAATATATTTTGACCCAAGCCGACCCTATTTTGATGAAAAGGGTTGAGTTTGCCAGTGCTAGGTCCTAGTCACCTCATTGTGTGTGTGTGTGATTCATGTCTCTCGATGGAGCTAATTAAGCTCAAAGGTGCTAGTTGATCAAAAACACGATCAACGTGAAAATGATAGACGTTGGTGTGTGAAATCACATAAAAAACACTCGTCTAAAGTCTAAACATTCATGTATTGTATTATACTGTAGTACAATTAAAGTTTACCAGTTACAGGGGCTATTACATGTAGTTTAAATTCTAAAGGACTAAAACTGTATATTAAACAATAGTTTAAGGCAAAATTTATACAGTTGACTTCAATTCACCAACTAATTTGGGGAAATGGCAGCTACAGTAGTATCTGAAAAGATGCGACCGGAAACCGTCGCAAGTGTCACCAGATTCATCGCAAACGTCGGCGGTGGCTCCATAATTCCGGCGAAGTACGGCGGTGATGGAGCACAGTCCGATTTGATCCGCAGCCTGCTCAAAGTTCAACATATCCATCGCGGTCGTATAACCTGCATCGCCACCGTCAAACCATTCGCCTGCGTAATCTCTGTTTGCTTTATTATTGTTTATAGTTTCGTGTATATATATTTATCCTATAATTCGTTGTTACTTTTGCTTAGTCAAATTTGGTCAAAACATGATATGTAGTTTTAATTTGTCTCGAAACAGTGAAATCGAACCTCGAAAACTAGTCAATTGTATTGGAAGCTGGAACCTGTTAGTATATATTTCAAATTTAAGTTAAATTAGTGATACTGATGCTCGAAAATCTCGGTTTAGTTGCTCTATGGTTTTGGAACTTGTTTAATAGGTTATCTGTTTTAGCGCGTTTAGCTATCAGAGGATGTATTGTATGTATAAATGAAAGAAACATTTGTTTGGGCTTTCGATAATGCTGTAATGATCAGAGTCGTGCTTTCCGCAGAACTTCTATAACACTTTGCATGGAGGAGTAGTTGGAACAATAGCTGAGATTGTTGCCGTAGCTTGTGCTAGAACCGTTGTTAACAAAGATAAAGAGCTTTTTCTCGGAGAATTGAGCGTGTCTTATCTTTCCTCTGCTGTTAATGAAGTATGTATTCTTTTGTTATTCTCTTCATCTAGTAAATAATTGCAATAGTTATCTTTGCTTGTTGCTTACAGAAGTGTGTAAGTAACTAATTATTAGTCAAATCTTTGGTGATAAAACTTCGAGATTTGCGGGATCGTAGAAAACTGAGCAAACTTCTAGTTGGAAATGCCTAAACAAACGCATAAGTTGTTTGCTTTAACTAAGTGAAGAGTTCTATTGTCTAATTGATCAAAGATAAAATCCCAAGCTCAGAAATACCGGCTGAGAAACACATAAAGAGAATAGGCAATTAATCCCGAGTTAATTTTTTGAGAAACTTAATTCAACAAGTAATCGCTAATTGGACGTTTTGCTTATCATCTTGACTATCTATCTATTAGGCGACCCGAACTAATCAAAGTGGCAGAAATTGCATAAACTTAAGCAGCAGCTTTAATTTGGGATTTTGAACATTATAATCTTGTGGACCAAAATCAATGTTGTTAATAATCTATAATGATGAGAATGACAATTATGTAATTTTACCTTAAAATTAGCCTAAAAGGAAAAGAAAAACAGAATCGTTACAGTTAATCTGCGGGCATCATAAATCAAAACTTTTGCTATTTATACATACATTTTCAACTTATTGTTTTCAATTCAATCTAATCGACTGTTATTCATACTTGGATCAGAGCATATCTGATTCATGCTCTATCTTAGTGATATGAATGATCATTTATTCTTTGCGCGTTTTATTCCATTGAGTTAAAATGTTTCATCTGTGTATATTACCAGGCAGAAGTGATCGTCGATGCATCAGTGGTAAGGAGTGGAAGGAACTTGACAGTTATCGGTATAGAATTCAAGCTAAAGGATTCTGAAAAGTTGACTTACTTGGCTCGTGCCACCTTCTTCAACATGCCTGTTGCAAGCTTGTAAGGAATCCTCCATGGTTCGTGACAGTTTCTATCTGCTAGCCTACAATCGTCGTGCTTTTCCACAGAGATCATAGAATGAATTAATCGAAAATTGAATTTCATTTGATGTCACGACCAAGTTACTGGGAAACTTCCTCAGAATGTATCGAAGTCGTTCTTCATGCTTTTGAGGTCAATACTGATGCATGAAAGGTATGTAATGCAGTTGTGTGTATATATACTTTATATTGTATATGTAGTTCCAAGTCTTTTGCTCTCAAAGATGTTTATTAAAGTTTAGAACCTCTACGGAATATATTTAATAGATAATTTCATCTTTAATGTTTATGAACTGATTGGGTTGTTAAATTTTTATTTGCAACCTTTTGAGGTAACAATTGCTGATTAGAAACGAGTAAGTGTAAAAGCTTTGCTTAAAATGAAACATGGGAAATGGGTTATGTTGAGAAGACTATTTTAAAAATGTTATGATTGCATGAGATTATAGGCCCTGGAGGTTAAATAAGCCATAACACTACTCCGTCAAATGTAAATGACAGCGGAAGAATTGAGAACTTCAAATGTTGTGAGGACGTAAGAGCACCACAAAATTCACATGAAGTTCAAATTTCCTGTATATTTATGGGAATTTCTTGAGGTCCTCATGTTCTCACCATATTACCCTTACATCGTTCAACAGTCGAACCAATATATAAGTTTCACCCTTTTTTTTTGTGTGTGCTTTGGGATCCCCTGATGGTAAAAGTTTGACTTGCTTACAACCCTAATTGCAAGGACCCAAGAAACTGAACAAAAGCTAGTCAGCATAAAATAGCTAATGAATCATTAATCCAAAGAAAAAAAAAACAAATAAATCACAATTAATTTACATAATTGGGGATACGAATAACCACTAATCTACAAGTTTACAAAACACAGCTACATATAAAAACGCAAGGCAGCATGCATCATCTTTTAGTACAATACTAAGTTTAGGGTTGACTAAGAATAAAATCGAGGACGGATTCCTTGTGGATATTGTACTCAGCAAAAGTACGTCCATCCTCAAGACTCCGTCCGTTAAAGATCAGACGCTGTTTGTGAGGAGGAAAACCTTCGTGCTTCTGGATTTTGGTTTTCAAGTAGTGGATGGTGTCTGAGGGTCTGACATCCAGAATGAAGGTCTTTCCGGTGAGAGTCTTGACAAATATCGGCATAAATCCACTCCATTTTTGCACAAGTGTGAGAGTGGATTCCTTCTGGATGCGGAAATCAGCAAGGGTACTATTATCCTCAAGAGCCATGTTGTCAAAGACCAGAACTTGTTGGTCAGTAGGAATACCTTCCTTATCGTGGATCATGGTTTTTACTTTGGTGATGGTATGTGAGCGTTTGACTTCCAGAGAGAAGGTCTTTTCGTTATGGGTTTTGACAAATATCTGTATCAATCCCCTTGATTTACGCATAAGTGTGAACATTGATCCCTCTTTGATGTTTAAGTCGACAAGGGTACAGTTGTTATCGAGAACCATTTGGTTGATGATTAACGCCTGCTGGTCAGGGGGGATACCAACCTTTTCCTGGATCTTCTCTTTAATGTCACGGATTGTTTCCGAGTGTTTGACTTCCAGGGATATTGGACTTGCACCAACGGTTGTGACAAATATCTTCATCTGATCAGGAAAAAACACAAACTTTTGATCAGATCATGAGCTACAAACACAAAGACAGCATATGAAATGACGAAAACTTCAACGGATAAGATATCATATCAAATCTAGTTACAAACAATAGAAATCAATTTAGACAGAAAATAACAACACAGGTTCATTAGAACCAAAATGTAACATAGGATACCAACAGTAGTTAAAATATTTTGGTTCCACAAACGATTACAAAATCCAATTTATAGTATTTGCTAAACTTTTTGAAGAGCAAAGCCTTATTATATGGAGTGTTTGTTTGAGCTTATTTGAGTGGGCTTACAAGCTTATTCGAATTCGGCTTATGTTTTATAAGCATATTTTTGTCGGCTTATTTTATTTAGTGGCTTATGGTCTTATTATCCTTTACTATGACATAATTAAAGAACAATAAGCCCATAAATCGGAGAAAATGAACTTATAAAACATAAACCGAAATCGAATAAGCTCACCTCAAATAAGCTCAAATAAGCAAGAAAAGATACCTGGATAGTGACAGTGTGTGGTGTTAAAATGATAAGTTAGATATAGAGATAGAGACTAGAGAGAGTTGCTTTTTTACTTTTCAATAATTTAGTTTTTCTTTTTCTTTTTTCTTTCAGAAAATGTTTTTATGTGATTAGTTATAAGTTTGTTGTTTAATTGTGACTTAATAAAGATAACATAGGTTAAGTTATAATATATATGAAGTTTACTAGCCGAATATTTTAGTACTGTGTAAAGTTATTTTGGTGTGTATAAATAGCCTTCCATACTAAAACTTTAATAAAATTGGAAGAATACTTTGAAAAAGAATAACCATTTTATGTTAACATAACCTCTCGATTGATATACATACGTGTTTATGTAAATGTTAAAACAAAGACATCATAAGACACAAGCATCACCGTTTAGCATAACATGAATCATAATTAGTAAGATATGCTCAAGTTCAATCCAAAACAAACTACACGGTTAATGATATATACATACTAGAAGTTGTAATCTCGATAATCTGCAAATGGTACAGCGACTCCACCATGTTTTTGCCATGATTTATGTCATTATCGACCATGGTATGCCTTGCTATCTTGAGAAAGATTGATAATACATTAGGACGAAAAAAAGTTTGGTATATATATTTTGCTATATGTAGGATTTTGGGTATAAATCAATATGTGGAGGTTTTTGAAACATCAAGCACCAGTGGTCTAGTGGTAGAATAGTACCCTGCCACGGTACAGACCCCGGTTCGATTCCCGGCTGGTGCATATGAGCCATGATGACATGCCTGTCCTGATGCTGGGTTCATCAGATTAACAACGAGAGTTGTCAAAAATAGGCCCCTTCTGAGCTCATTTATTTTTGACAATTTTGCCCCAACTTTATCTTTTTATCACACAAAATTGAAAAAAGGTAATTTTGAATGTTCTTGTGGTAAGCACTTTTTGCAAGCATCAACGGATCTAAACGTTTTTTCATTTGATGGTTATATACTTGGAAATAATACTGCGTTTTGGTCTAACATAGTGTTTAAACTCAGAATGAGTAATCAACTTTTCAACATGTTACAAAGAGCTAAATTGACATAAATATGTTCCTATGCATTTTCCTTAGATGCATAACACTTCTTATGTCAACAAATCATATTGAAAAGGCGTTTGTTACATATAAGTTATTTACTTTTGACTTATCTTGTAAGTCTTTTTTTATCGGGTTTTTAACTGGCTTATGAACTTATCGTCTATAATTACAAGCACATAAGCCCCTAAATAAACCAGAATATAGAGTTATACAAGATAAGACAAAACCATATAAACCCGTAAATAAGCTCAAACAAACACACCGTAAATTTGAACATTTAGTAAAGTGTGGGTCTATTTATGAAAGTTAATGGATCGATGACGAAATTAATAAAAGAGTTTATTTGGGGGAAATGGCGCCGGCGATAGAGCTGCCATCGGAAACCGTCGCAACAGTCACCGGATTTTTCAAAAGAGTAGGCGGCGACGCCGTAATTCCGTCGAAGTTATCCGGCGTGGAAGTCCACTCCGATTTGATCCGCAACCTACTCAAAGTTCAACATATTAATCACGGCCGTGTAACCTGCATTCTCACCGTCAAACCTTACGCCTGCGTAATTTCTCATTCTCTACCCCTGATTTCACTTATTTCGACATCGAGTTAATATGAAAATTTGATCAATTTTTATGTAATTTGTGATTGTTTATATTCATTCAAATTTGGTCAAAATGTATATCGAATGTTACTTAAAGTAGTGACACTGAAGCTCAAAAGTTGCGATTGCGTGGTAATCTCGGTTTTGGAACCTGATTATGTGTCGTAAATTTGGTCATTGGAGAATATATGTATTAATGAAAGAAACATCTGTTGTTATAATGTAATGGTTATTGTTTTTGCAGAATACTTATAATACTTTACATGGAGGAGTGGTTGGATCGGTTGCTGAGATTGTCGCCATAGCTTGTGCTAGAACCGTTGTTGACAAAGATAAAGAGCTTTTTCTTGGTGAATTAAGTGTCTCTTATCTCGCTGCAGCTGTTTGCCCTGTATGTATTCTTGCTAATTCTTTGTTAATTTATTTGTTTACAGAAAACTGCAATGGTTTGTTTAAGGTTTAACTTATACAAGTGTTTATATATTGTGCAGTGCCTAGTGATAAAACTTGTATAATGTTGCAGTAATCTAAATATGTTAGATGATGTTGGCGGTCAAATGAGCTTTTACTTAATTGCTGGCTAATACATAAACTTATATAATATTATTGTCTTGTTGATAGTTTGATACAAAGGTCGACCCAAAGTAGTCAAAAACCGACTCACAAATATAAGATGAGAAACTTAATTCAATTGCTTAACACCTAGGTTATCTACAAGTCTACCTTTAATTAGTTAAAGTGTTAGGAATGCTTACGGTGTCACGCCTTGATGCTCACTTAAGCGTTAGGAAAACTAAAATAATTTTCATGAGATAGTTATACTTACATAAACTTTTATAAGTATGACTTTTGAACTTTATATCAATGACTTAGATCGTACCATATCTAATACATTCTTTAGCTTAGTCGTGTGAGAGACAATTGATTCTTTGTGTGGTTTAATTGATCGAGTTCAAATGTAACTTCTTTTTATATCACCAGGCAGAAGTGATTGTCGATGCATCTGTCGTAAGGAGTGGAAGAAACTTGACAGTTGTAGCCATAGAGTTCAAGCTAAAAGATTCAGAAAAATTGACTTACTTGGCCCGTGCTACCTTTTATAACATGCCTGTTGCAAGAATGTGATGAATCTCTAAGCTTTGTGTCAGTTTCTATCTGCTAGCTTGCAGTCGTCATGCTTTCCCCGGTGTTCATCAAATAGATATATTTTCCATCTTGTTTAGCTTGATGATACCAAGTTACTTGGAAACTTTATTAGAAGGTCACTTGAATTCGTTCTAAATGGGTGATTAGCAGCTTTAGAAGTTAACGATACTTGGGTTGTTCCTTCATTGCCAAAATATCAAAAAGCTATATCTTGTAAATGGGTGTACAAAACTAAATATATGTTCGATCGAAATTTGTAATCTACACTTGTTACCTGATGTCCTTTTTTCACTTGTTCTTTGAACCACACGAGGTTTACTACCCTGCTGCTCTGCAAATATTATAAACTTCTGATCGATATCTTTTAGGAGTTTATATTTATATTATATATTTAGTAAACTCAATGTTACATATAATAATTTTCAAATGTCTATTGATATAATTTGTAGGAACAAGTCAAAACCACGATGCATTTTTTTTTGTTACACTCTTACGATAATATTCTGGGATTTTTTTCTTCTTTATTTTCATGTTCGTGTACTACATATATACGTACACATATTATGTACAAACATATTTGCACTAACGTATACATGATATACTTATCCTACTAAGGATAAACACAGTAATGTAACTTCAAAAATCTACAAGTTATGTATTTCGATCAACGTTTGATCAACGTTTATACGTGTTTGATCTCTTGGACCTCGAAAATCTAAAATTTTATTGTTCGATTCAATTATTGAACAAACTATTATTGTCAAAATAACTCAGCTTAAGTCGAGTAAGCAATTTTGAAACATCAAGCACCAGTGGTCTAGTGGTAGAATAGTACCCTGCCACGGTACAGACCCGGGTTCGATTCCCGGCTGGTGCAGAGTAGTTTTGAAAACAGATATTTTAATCTTGAACACAGATCCAGCCATGTCTTCCTTCGGCTAATTTATACATTTTTGCTAAAAATATAGCTTACCCAAGGGAATGTCTCGAGTCCACGACTGATAAAGGTTGTGAGATTTGCATTAGTCACACTATTATCTATTAGCGACTGTCGTAAATAATTTTAAAAAGCGATCAATTCATGGTATATGTCTGTTCGCTAGTTTCGTGTTTACAATGCTAAAACACTTGCTAATAAGCTACATTGAAAAACGAAAAAATGTATTTAACATCATGACCTATCTTTATTCACTTTATTATAGAAACAAAAGAACAGAGTCAAAATAAAATGAAATTGCAATCAGATGATGCACTTTCTCCTTCAAATTCCCATGATTTCTCCGAGCAAAGCCACTGCGAATATGCATGTATTGGCGAACAGATAACCATTGCTGCAGGCCACGACACAAAGCCGCAGACATACTGTGTCTAGAAATTAAATTTCACTATTACAACATGCAGAATAAATAAAATATGTATCTTTACATCTCCAAATAATACACCAAAAAGGGGGGAGATTTGTTCCCTCTATAGTCTTCTACCCCGGAAAGTCAGAAACTTTAAACAAACATTTTGTATAAAATTTACAATAAATCACATACCAAAGATGGGGCGGGATTAATAATCTTGAAGGAAATGGTATCCTGATTGATTACACATTTATACTTCATCACTGCCACTTTGGTTACCGTTCTTTAGTATGTTGAACTTGCAGAGAGGACAGGTGGCATTTATGTACAACCATTTATCAATGCAAGCTGTGTGAAAATGGTGACAGCATGGGAGTTCACGGAGTTCAGTTCCATCATCGTATGTGCAAAGGCAAACACAACATTCCTGTTACGATAAATAATGCATTTATTTTCGAGTGAAAAATGCTACTTTTGAAAATAATGCGTTGTGAAATGTAAATATAGGGAAACTTACGGCATCCTCCTCAGATAAAGCACGTTCAATGGGGGAATCAGTATCACATTCTACCATTATTCCACCATAACCTTTTTGGATCTCCCCATTTTCTTTCTCGAAATCATCTATTCTTTTGAACTTGTATTTAGGCAGTCGTTCAATGTCATCCTTTGTTGCACCCTCCTTTTTAAATAGCAAATATATACAGATATAATGTTACACGAGAACTAAAACAAAAGATGTTTTAAATATTATATAATATGATAACCATTCAGAAGTAAAATCCAACTCTAAAATGTAACAAATTTCAAGAAACAATAGAACTACATTCAAACTTCAATCAAGAATACATTCAAAGTTGTCGAACAAAACGAAAGAAAGATTTATTTACTAAATCTGCTAAAATTCTAACCTTTCTTTTATGTTATTCTTAATCTGTAAATTGCAAGATCTACATTATGTTATGTAGATAAATTTCCACCCGATGGCTCAAGATATCAAGGATTTCCAGTACTTTAAACCGATATCAGTTATTATAAGATAATTCCTAAATTCACAACGATACCAATAAATAAAAAATTCATAGGAAATTACCTGATCAGCCACAGCATATAGAATTGCAATAATACAAGGTAGACAGCAACAAACAGCAATACCAACAACACATGCCACAGCAACGCATATAACGACAAAAAACACATCAAATGCCAAGAACGTAATACAGAGCCTGGAAAAGAAACCATGTATAAATTATATAGAGAAAATACTAATATTAATTTCATTAAGGGAGAAGAAAGACTAACCAGTATAATTGTGGTGCATTTTCTGTAAGATGTTGACCACCGGAAGATACCCAATAGAATCCAACAATCCACCAAATAAAGGAAAACATTGTATTAGCAGACTCCAGATGCTTAGCAACACTGCCACAGATATATGTAACCAAATTACAACATATACACGACCACATATTCTATTGAATTGTTATTTACTTTTGAAGCATAGTTATCAACAACAATAAACCTCTATCAAAATATTCCCAGATACAACAAACTGAAACTTCTTGCTGAAAATGCCCGCTTATTTAAAAGTTTAAAAAAGAAAATAAAAATAAACGAATTGTAGCAAAATTAAGGTTGAGACAACAAACCAGACAGATAATTAAATGAAGTACAAACTGGAAATGGGAATCAAACAAAACATGCTTAAACACACTGTAGGTCTCTAGTCATGTTTATACATACATAAAAGAGAATATCTAAGAAACGTCAAAACCTAGAGAAAACTAAATAAAAATGTAATGCAGGTTGCTTAGTTTTTAGTTGTTGTTAGGATAAATATCTGATTATTGTTATAATGCTACTAAGGATTATTTCCTATTTATTATTAGTATAATTGTTAGTAATAATCATATTGTTTATAATTATTAGTATATTGTTCTCAATATGTTTATAATAAGTATTATTATGAAAAATATAATTGTTAGTCTTATTATATGTAAGGTGTATTTTTTCACTTGTGTGAAACAGTCTCTTGAGTGCATACTGCATGAAGAATGTCATTCATGTTCCTGAGCCCTAAAAGGGGCACAACTTTGTTACTTTCGTCTATCACATACCCTAACTATTCAAGATTAAAATGGTCATTCTTTATATTGTTGTTGGCATGATCATACCCATGCATCAACCCAGTAGAAACACGAGTACACGACACTCCGGGACTCTGGGGACTATAGGTACATAAAGTAGTGAAACCTCATACCTCCTTTGTAGATGTTCTACGACCTCTAAAAACATATTTCCACAACATTATAATAATTTCATAAAACCTATAATTTAATACATGGCACCTACATCATATAGTAACAACCCTTACATGAACTTCAGCTTCACAATAGCAGTAGCCTAGTGCGTTTTAAGAGATATCTGGCATGCATATTAAAACTGATTTTCTTACTAATTAAATGTCAAAATATCAATTTAATATTATCAACAACAAAAAATTCATTACCAAAAGGTCAATTAAATCACTCATATACACTTACTTTTACCTTCTAGGCTTCTATTTCCTTAAATTATCAGAGTTTATCGAATTATTACAAATTTAGACAGTATAAGCAAATTCATATTATCCGATATCCCATATATACTTTCGAAAGCCATCTAAACACTCTATTAACGGTAACATCAGTACATATACAACATATATCAAATATCATAACTCGAAAAGATATTTAATTATCTAGTGAATTAACAAAATTATACCTAGTATCATCATCAACACCATCATTCTGTGACCTATCTCCTGCCACATACGAATACTCCCTGCCCTCACTATCTAAACTCGAGGAGTTCAAATTCGAGTTTCCATTACTACCTTCCGATCTCAAAACATACCTCTGTTTAAACTCAACACAAACACAAACCATATGAAGCAAACACTGACAAGCATATCCAACAATCCAAATCCTCAACGGCCTAATCGGATCCTCATTTCTACTCATAACCAGAACCGAAACCGAAACGATTATAAACGCAAGGTTCCAAATCAGGTCAAGGATCACAATCGGGCGCGAATACGCCCAATCCGATTGGCGTTCCTCGATTTGCTCCGCGGCTGATTCCCTCACACGCATCGACGGTTCACGGAGCATCCTCCGGCTGCTGGCGCGCCGGAGGAACATAGCCGCACCGCGGAGTGACGGGGCGCCGCGGACGAATTGACGGTTGGTGAGGGAAGTGAGTAACGGCGTGGAATCGTCGGTGGAAGATGACGGAGATTGAGATGGGATTGGGGTCGACATGGTGGTTATGTTTCGATTGGATCGATGGAAATGAATGAGTGTAAACCCTAGTTGTGTGTGTAATTGGGTGTGTAATTTGGAGTAGTTTACGATGACGACAGTTGACGGAGGGCCATGGGATGTGAGATGGGGTCCGGTCGTTGCTTGTTTAGTAGTTGGGGAGGAAGCTTCAATGTGACATTTTTGGGGGATTTGTTTAGGTATGAACGGCTTATGACTTGGCTTATGAAAAGTAAAAAATCCATACGAAATTTTTTTTATTTTTAGCTTTATGATAAACTAATTTTTGATACTATTTTTATAATACATCAATCTTTTAAAATAAACAATTTTAAATTTTCGTTGACTTTTTGCTGGTTATCGTTGGAATTTTTGTTTACCCGTTTTTTTTTTTTTACTCTTATTAATTCCACATATTATCGACATCATTTTACACCCAATTGAAACCCTAATTTATCATTTCTCCCAAATTCAACCCCATTCTTGTCGTTTCTCTGCAATCGCTTTAATCATGAAGAAAACAAAGGAGCATTTGGTCGTTTCTCTGCATCATAATGGTCTATTCTTACCAAATCCGCTAAGGTATGCACGAGGTAAACAGTATATTATCGATGATGTGGATTTTGAAGGTATGACCTTTAATAGTTTCAAAGAATTTGTTAGTAGGTTTGTTACAGAAGAAATTCATTCGTTGCTAGTATATGTTCATGATATCCCCTTATAGAGGATATTAATCTTATAGAAAATGGCCGAGATGTGCAAGATTTTGTTAATTTAGGGTATGAAATTGATATTTATGCTGACCATGATGAGTATGATGTATTTGAGTTAATTCTGTTTGAGATGGATGATCTTGATTATGAAAGTGAGTGTGAACGTGCTGAGTTTGAAATGATGTAATTGTACAAGAGTTTGTAAATAATGAATTTGAGGGTGAAGATAATGTGGTGATTGAAAAACGTGTGAATGATGATCCTTTTCTAACCAAGTTATGTGACAACTTTGGGTATGTTAACTATGATTCATATCCTATTCCAAGCAATGATAATGTCCATGTTGCTGATCCTGATGAGCATGATCTAGATGATAGATTCAAGGTGAAAGTTGGTGTTCAATATCCTGCTCATGATCCAAGCATTCCATGGGATTGAATGAAATCAATATTGGGTATGAGGTTTGAACATCCAGAGCAGTTGAGACTATGTTTAGCTAATTATGGGGTGGCAAATGGTTATCAGTTATGGTATAGATTAAGTAGTCACAAATGTTTGCTTGTTTACTGTGAAAGAAATATCGAAGAAGGGAGATGTGTCAATTCAAAGTTAAGAAAGAAGGTTAAGGATGCAAAGTTATTAAGCCAAAAAAGTGAAAGGGGAGTTGAAGAGGAGTATATTGTTAGGAAGAAGGGTGGTTCTATTTTAGGGATAAAATGTGTAATTAGTTAACGATGATTTTAAACGAATTTTTTTTAACTCACACGCATTTTAGAAACAAAAAAAACATAATTAGTTTCTAAAAACTGATGTTTTATTCCACTTTTCAAACTTAGTGACGAAATTCATAGTTTAGGATAAATCATAAAAAGATGATTAATGTAATTAAGTCTTTAATTTATGAAATCCACTATAATGTATAAATACTTATCGGTAGATATTCGGTTGGATACGAGTACTGATTTTATAAATGGATTAGGATCCAGGTACACTAATACTCGACCCAACTTATTTCTAAACACTTAAGATGTGTTTTCGAGTTAATTTTTAAAAGAAAAGAAAAGAATGGAAGAGAAAGGAATAGAAGAGAAGGTTTCCTTCCAAATTATCCCAAATATGGAAGGAAAGTTTTTAAAACAAAATTTATTAAATTTTCCTTCATTTCCTTTCCTTTTGTCTACTTTATTTCTTTAAAAAAAACTCAAGAATACAACTTATTTTAAAATCCTTTGTCTTCCTTTCCTTTCTTCCCTTAAAAAAACTCGAGAACAGGTCGCTTGGTTCAAACAGAGTAATAGGAACAAAAATGACACAGGAAATACTAAGGAATATAGTGAGATATTAGTGGATAATGAAAGTCGTAATATCCAATTTATAAGTTGCTTGAATTCGATTAATAAAAGAAAATAATATGAGAAAATGAAAGTCAGTGGTTAATGAAAATCATTAACCCTAGTTTGGAGTGTAATGAAACATTACCTATTGTTATACAATGATTAATTACATCATAACAAACCAACTCCTTCAATCGTTATCGTTACCATTCCCCACACCTTTATACCCCCACTACACCCTTAACAAAACCTTAGGATTAGACAAATGTTAGTTATATAAGCCTTTGAATTTTAGTTATAATTCAAAAATTATAAACTAACTTACATGTTTTCTTCACCCAAAGCTTGGTATCATCAACATAGATGTCTAAAATTAGTTAAGAAGTTTCACAAAGCTGCTAGATCATCGATTCCCCTAACACCACCCGTTTACTACTCGAATCAGAAGCTTCACGAGCTATGGAAATCGGGTAAAATCAATGAAGCACAACAACTGTTCGACGAAATGCCTGACAGAGATGAGTTTACTTTTAACACCATGATTGCTGGTTATTCGAATTCAGGAAACGTAGTAAATGCACATAAGTTGTTTGATGAAACTCCAAACAAGAGTTCAATTACATGGTCTTCACTAATCTCCGGATATTGTAAAATGGGATTAGAACATGAATCAATGATGTTGTTATACGAAATGCAATATGAAGGGTACACCCCGAGCCAGTTTACATTAGGAAGTATTCTTAGAATGTGTTCAACAAACGGGTTGTTGTCAAGAGGGGAACAAGTTCATTGTTACGCAATTAAAACTCAGTTTGATGCGAATGTGTTTGTGGTGACTGGACTTGTTGACATGTATGCACAATGTAGACAGGTTTCTGAAGCTAAACTTTTGTTTAAAACGATGTCTTTTGGCAAGAATCATGTCACATGGACTGCAATGATCACTGGTTATTCACGGAACCAAGATCAAGTTGGGGCTATTGAGTGCTTTCGTGATATGAGAGCTGAAGGAGTCGAGGCTAATCAGTATACATTTCCTAGTGTTTTAACCGCTTGTGGGGAAATCTTGGCTTTTAAGTTTGGGGTGCAAGTGCATAGTTGCATTGTGAAGGGCGGTTTTTCTGGTAATGTCTTTGTAGAAAGTGCGTTGGTAGACATGTACGCGAAATGTGGGAGTATGAATGATGCTAGATTTGCTTTAGAGTCGATGGAAATTGACGATGTTGTTTCGTGGAATACTATGATAGTCGGGTGTGTGAGGCAAGGTTTTAAATTGGACGCACTTTTATTATTCAAGAAAATGCATACGAAGAATATGAAAATCGATGATTTCACATACCCGTCAGTGTTAAACTGTTTTGCTTCCTTAAACGATTCAAATTCTGTAAAATCTTCACAGTCTGTTCATTGTATGGCTATTAAAACAGGGTTTGAAAAATATGTTTTAGTAAGCAATTCATTAGTGGATATGTATGCAAAACGGGGGGATTTATTGTGTGCGTTTAAGGTGTTTAATAACATGGAAGAAAAAGACGTGGTTTCATGGACTTCATTGGTCACGGGCTACACTTACAATAACGCTCACGAAGAAGCTTTGAAATTATTCTGTGAAATGAGAATTTCGGGAATAAAACCAGACCAGATTGTAAGTGCTAGTATCTTGAGTTCGTGTGCAGAAATTACGGTTCTTGATTTTGGACAACAAGTTCATGCAGATTTTATCAAATCAGGGTTACTTTCGTCTTTATCGGTTGACAACTCTCTTGTGACAATGTACACAAACTGTGGTTGCATAGATGACGCTTACAAAGTTTTTAGTTCAATGAAAATAAAAAACGTAATAACATGGACTGCGATAATCATGGGCTATGCTAAAAATGGAAAGTCAAAAGAATCATTAGTGTTCTATAATGAAATGATAGAAAGTGGCGTAAGACCAGATTTCATAACTTTCATTGGGTTACTATTTGCCTGTAGTCACGCTGGACTTGTGGATCAAGCCCGTGAATACTTTAACTCAATGATGAATATCTACCATATTACCCCTGGGCCTGATCATTATGCTTGTATGATTGACCTTTTAGGGAGATCAGGGAAGATTAATGAAGCAGAGGATTTACTAAACGATATGGTTGTTGAACCTGATGCAACTGTATGGAAAGCATTGCTTTCGGCTTGTAGATTACATGGAAAAATCGAGCTTGCAGAAAAGGCAGCATATATGTTATTCGAAATGGAACCACAAGATGCGGTTCCTTATATTATGCTATCAAACTTGTACTCTTCAACAGGTAAATGGGAAGATGCTGCAAGAATTAGAAGTTTAATGAAATCTAGAGGGGTAAATAAAGAACCGGGTTACAGTTGGATGGAAATTAATAGCAAAGTTTACTCTTTTATGTCCGAAGATAGAAGTCATGAAAAGTCGGAATTAATTTATTTGAAGATTGATGAAGTTATGAAGTTGATTAGAGAAGCGGGTTATGTTCCAGATATGAATTTCGCATTGCATAATATTGATGAAGAAGGTAAGGAACGTGGTCTTGCTTATCATAGTGAGAAGTTAGCTGTGGCGTTTGGGCTTTTGGAATTGCCACAGGGAATGGTTATACGAGTTTATAAAAATCTCCGGGTTTGTGGTGATTGTCATACTGCTATGAAGTTTATATCGAGTGTGTATGGGCGGGTAATAATTTTAAGAGATTCAAATCGGTTTCATCACTTTAAAGAAGGCATTTGTTCTTGTGGAGATTATTGGTAAGCAAAGTTCATTTCGTGCTAACAGCCTTTAATGTGCCTATTTATTACACCTCTTTGGCATTGTGTGGTTTCTATACGGTTCTAGGAGCAACGAAGATGTGATTGGTCCCCGTAAAAGAAACTGAAGATCTAGATTAGGAAAGGGGTATCAAAATAAGAGGGGGATTGTCAAGCAAAAACTAATTAAGAAGCATATTTCAGGCACAATGACAAAAGTTAGATGACAAATGGATTAATAGAATCATTCGTTGCTTTTTTTAAGCATCGAATGACCCTTGAGATTAGATATGTAACTTTTTAAATAATGGTTCAACAAACGCCCATAACCAGTTCTTCATGGCCGCGTTTCATGGTCACTATCAAACTTTGATGATATGTTTCCTTTATTCTCTTTGAGCTTCACTTCTTCAAATTCTGCCATCTCATCTACTTCACAACGATACCTTCTACCCACTCTGCAATCACTATGAAAATTTATCCCATTGTAGCTACAAGACGATCATCATTATTGGCACTTTTTAAGTTTTCTTTTCCGACTTCTCTACCTCTGTATACGTTTTAGTAGTAACACACTGATTGCTTTCACAAATCTTCCAACACATTCTAATTGAGGTGTTCTGAATCTTATTAACTTATCGTATCATATTATATTATAATAACTTGTCTAAACATTTAGCAAACACTTATTAGTTTATACAAGTCATAAGCCTAAACCCGTAAAATAAGCTTACACAAATGTCAATTTTTATAACTTTGAGCGGTAATATCTGTAATGTTAAAATTAGTACTCTTCAACGGGTAAATGAGAAGATGCTGCAACAATTAGAAGTTTAATGAAAATAACGAACCAGGTTACAGTTGGATGGAAATTAATAGTTATAGTAAAGTTTACTCATTTATGTCCGAAAACAGAAGTCATGAAAAGTCGGATTTAATTTATTTGAAGATTGATGAAGTTATGAAGTTGATTAGAGAAGCGGGTTATGTTCCAGATATGAATTTCGTGTTGCATAATATTGATGAAGAAGGTAAGAAGTTAGATATGGCTTTTGGAACTGCCACAGGGGATGATTATTAGAGTTTATAATAATCTTCGGGTTTGTGGTGATTGTCATACTGCTATGAAGTTTATATCGAGTAAAAACCCGAAGATCTTGGAAAGAGATGTCGAAAAATGAGGGTTTTGTCAATATACGAATGGCTGATTTCCATGCTAACACGAATAGTTAACTCAGAATTACCTCGTAAAAGCATTTCAAATTGTTTTTGCTTTGCTAGAAACTTGACAAAAATTAGATGACAAATGGAATAATATGTTGTTTTTTTGAATCATTATAACTGGAAGAGTCGATGGAGACGATAGCAGACTCCCATTCATACCGTTACGTCTTTTGTTATTGCGGGACTTGATATAACAAAATGTAACAGATATTCTGTTATAGTACATTTTTATATTTTGTAATATATAACTAATTGTGTATAGTAGCTTACATGTTTTAAAGACATTTTGGCAAATTGTTTGTATTCTTAAAATTGAAATACAAATTGATACCACAAAAAGATTACAAGTTTGGTTCACATATTAGAGAGAGATAGATGGTGAAATTGCGCACAGAAATATGAAAAAACGAAAAAATAAATTCATTAGAAGTAAAGTTTCCATGTTGTAAGCAATCCGTCTCAAGAATAATACTTAGCTACACCATATCTATACGCGAAAGATGTACATACAGCAATCTTCCGTTTCATTACAGTTAAAAATAAAACCGACCTCCATCCGCACCCTCAGTGATTCAGGTCGGGAAAAAAGAACTTGATTAAAATGACAGTGTAGCACCAGAAGAAGACAGAAAGAGCAAGTATAATGACTATTGTGGGCAAGTATTCAAAAACCCGACTTTAAGAACGCACGCCTATAAACAGGACACATTACATCATTATTCATTGTCTGGCATGTTCGGGTATCAATCGCTGAAGTAGATCCGGAGATGCGTGAGCAATCTCTGTAAACATTGATAAAATCTCATAAACAAAACGAAAATAAAATCAAATAAAACGATACTTGGCATTAAGGTACGACAGCTATACCTTGTTGTGTGAAGTCAAATAGGGGAGGGAGGGGTTTGCCATTTGGTAAAGTCGTGGTCGGGTCCCTTAACTCGTCAAAGAATGGGTGAGTGCAGGCCTCCAACTGGAAACAAAACATTTTGTATTAAGTATTTGTTTGTTTATCATTCAAAGACCAAATCGCTAAATGAAAAGGAAAAAAAATCATTGGGTTCACTTACAGCGCTACAACGCAGCTTTGGTGAGTACTGTAGAAGGCGCGAAACAAGATCGATTGCTTCAGAAGGCATGTGCTTTTTGAATATCTGAAAACATGATCCAAACATAAGCTTCTTGATTTTCAGAGAAATTTTCCGATGCAAGCATCATTAAATATTAAAAATGTAATTTACTTATATGCTAACCTTATGCCATGGATGAGCCTTGATCTGTGGGAACTTAAACTCCGTGTAATGAGGATTCATGCACTTGATTTCTTCACGTGTTGGTGTTCCCAAAATCTAAACGAGAAAAAACAATGATCTTTAGAATGATTTCAGGTTACAATTACGGTAAGGCAAATAAAATAAAAGAGACCGAGATTATGTACCTTGATTATCTCTACCAACTGGTCGACACCACTTTCACCAGGGAAAAGAGGCTGCACATAATGAATCACTCGTATGGATCAGAATAAGTGCAATATTGGAATTAATCATAGGCTTTCAATCACTTGTTAAAATCAAAATAATATAAACATTCAATAACCTGTCCAAGGAGTAGCTCAGCCAAAACACAACCAGCCGACCACATGTCAATTGCATTAGTGTATTCAGTTGCTCCAAAGATCAATTCAGGAGCCCTGTAATATCTTGAGCAAATGTACGAGATATTTGGTTCGCCGGGTACCTGCAAGTTGCACCATAAAAACGTCAATACATGAAATCATAATAGATGCATTCAGATCAAAATTCCACAAGTTTATGCGAACTTACCAACATCTTTGCACTCCCGAAATCACAAAGTTTTAGCTGATGAGTTTGTGGATTAACCTGCACGCAACAGAGTTATTCAAATATTAATACATCACCTAGAAGTGAAGTTTCCGTAAGCCTTTTCATATGTTATCATATCTTACCAACAAATTTTGTGGCTTTATATCACGGTGGCATACACCAATAACGTTGTGAATATAGTTAAGCCCACGACAGATCTGAACAAAGATGAATATAACACGAGATAGTTAATACATGGGTAGCTGTATGATGAAAAAAAGAGAAATAAGTTAGTTTGAGTTTCACCTGATACGTGTACAATTGTACATATAGCATAGGCATGTGTTGGTTCATCCTGACATAGTGCCTCGACATCCTATAAACGGTTTCAGGAACATACTCCAAAACAACGTTCAGGTACACTTCATTTTTCTCGGTTGTCGAATAGAAACAATTTTTCAACGGAACAACATTGGGATGGTCAAGCAAACGCATGATTTGAAGTTCTCGGTTCTTGTATCTTTTGTCTTGTAGAACCTTCTTTATAGCAACAGATTCACCTGTTTCAAGACATTTGGCCTGAAAGACAACACCAAATGAACCAGTACCAACAACACGCTCCGCCATGTAAGAGAAAGTCTGCTTCGGCTTTCCATTTTTACCACCGACCGAAGTAACAATAATTTGACCTGTTTCAGTACCATTACCATTTACAAGAGTCGCCTCAAAATCCTGATTACAAACAATTACACATAAGTATTCAAACATTTTGCCGTATATATTACAATTAGGGGGTGTTTGTTTGGGCTTATATAAGCCGCTTATGGCTTATTAACATTTCGGCTTATGTTTCATAAGCCCGAATTTTCAGGCTTATGTAACCGTTTATGGGCTTATTAAAACAAACACCCCCTTAGTATATAATATTAAACAAATGTATATTACCTTATCATCAGAATTATCTTCCTTAATTTTCAATCGATGCATCTCTTTCGGCAAATTATCAAAATCATACTTCCCAGATTTAGAAGCCATAGATGTGCCTCCAGCCCCAGACAACTTCGAAGCTCTAGCACTTCCAGGCTGACTCAATGACTCTTTCCCCCTCTTACTATTCGAATCGCCATTCTACAAAACACACAAGTTTAAATTCAAATCAAAAATTCAACTATAACAATAAAACAAAAACACGAAAAAGCGATAAATCATTACAAACATGCTTATTTCACAATAATGTAAAATATTGTTAATAACAATTATATAAGCCAAAAAATCCGGGCTTATAAAACATAAACCGAAATGTCAGTAAGTTATAAGCGGCTTATATAAGCCAAAACAAACGCCCCATAGTCAATAAGAAATATTTTGAATATGTGAAATTTATTATAAGATCTAACACATAGAAAAAACTTACGGAATCGGAAACGGAAGAACGACCAGAGGCAATGCTTTTCAAACGGCGCATCATATTCATTTTAATTTGATTAAAAAATTGGATGAAATAGTAACCCTAATTCCCCTTTTTTGTTATTTTATAAAATTAAATTCTTACAACAACAATGTTAATGAAATTGGATTGTGTAATAATAATGGAGGAGGGAACTGCGATACACAAACACGCAATACCTCCTCCACCTTATTATTTCCTTCCTCTCTCTCTCTCTCTAGAAAACAAATGCTTAAGCTTTCTCTCTCTAAAAATACATATCTCTTTCTCTCTCTATAACAAACTTCTGGTCAATGGTCAAAAGGCCAATCATTCATTCTTTGCCTCATTTCGTACACTGGTCAAACTTTTCTTTTCAGCCGTTGGATTGCTTTATCTACACCTGGCATTGCACGCAAACTCTGGATGAATGTTTAATGGTTATTTACGGAAATGCCCTTGTTTTTTAATAGCTTTAGATTGTTGTACAGGTGTTAATGCGTGTGGTACAAGTGAAAATGGAGTGTTTTTTTGGAAAATGGTGGATTGGAAAGTAGGTGATTGGCGAAGTGTAATAGTGTCCACACAATCTTATATTTTCGTTGGCAGTTGGGGAAATTTTGAAATTAAAAGTCCCTATATTATGACTTTAATGCAATAAAGAGAGATTGCATTTGAAATAGATATTGTTTTGCAAAGAAAAATAACCTTTTAAGTTTAAAATTTTGATTATAACAACTCTATTACAAATGTTTTATGTAATGTTTTTATTTTTATTTTAATCATAATTCACTGAGTCGTGATTATAGATACTATAAGTTTTATATATCATTAACATTAACATTAACATCAAGCGTAGCGTATTTGTGACACAATGGTCACAGAGAAAGATAGTGTTATCTAATAGTGAAGAAAAATTAAATTAAATTACCGAGTAGTCTACCTAGTTGGTATTCATGGATGAAATGGTAATTCTAAAAATGTATGGTTATATAGCCATTAGTATTTATGAAATTAAATTATATAAAAGTTTTAATCCATAAAGATATTATTGTTACCACACAAAAAATAAATAGTCTTACAAAAACATAACTATTAATGGTTTTTCTTTTTTACTTTTTGTTAAATACCAGTTTTACCTTTAATTAATGTCTTAAATAAAACTAGTTTTAATACTCGTACGATGTACAATTTATTAACAAATTAACATTAACTGTTATAATATAAATAAAAATAATAATGTAGTAAATATGTCTTTTTATATAAATAATGGTTATTAGTGTCTTTGTATTGTCTCCAAATAATAAATATGAATTAGAGATAAAAAATTTATTTAAATAATTCAGAATATCATACTTAGGAGAAAAACATATTTAACATTAAACAATTGAATAAATTATAGAAAATAATATATTTTGATTAGATTTCTTGATTAAGTAATTAGATGGACAATCAATTAAATTTTAAAATAGGTTGATCATATATAATACACTGAAAGAATAATGATAATTTAATCATGTTAGATTTATCTATGTTAAAAACTTTTGATTAATAGTAGTGAATTTTATGATATATTATTATAACTACAAATCCTTATACAATTCTATTTATATTTACAATTAGATAAGTTTTAATTAAGATCATGATAATAATATAAACTTAATTAAAAAATGTCACGTGTCGATTCAAGATTGGCTACATGACATCACTGGAATTGTTCAATCTTGAATTAGTTATATATAATTCTATTTATCTTTACTATTAGATAACTTTTAATTAATATGATGATAATAATATATACTTAATTAAAATGCCTCATAATTTTAAGATTGCCTACATGTAATCACCAGAATTGTTCAATCCTGAATTAGTTATATATTTATATATGTAATAATAACTTCAACTAATAGTGATATGATAAACTTAACAAATTTTTCTATTTAATTTTAGTATTAAATAATTAAATTAGTATAATCCAAAAAAATATCGCACAAATAATATAGGACAAATGAAGTATATCATAAAGCACTCCATAAACATTCTCATCACACAAAAATAATTATTGATGTGACACTTACATAAAAAAAAATATCTAATTAATATCTAGAAAACCTTTTTGTAGTCGATGATGTTATGACAATTTTCTTAATTTTGAATTATTAAAATGCTAAAAGCTTTATAGATAATGTTTGTTTGGAGTAGAATGTTAGAATCATTTGGTCATTTTTTTTAAGGCTTAAAAACCCATCATAAGCGTTATGTGTCATGATTAAAACATAAATATAATATTTACAATTTTGTATTATTGACAATCATAAATATATATGTTCGTTTTTCTCTCAAAAAGAGAATTTTGGCTCCTAACCATGAATACTTTTGATATCAACTGACAACGCTATCATCAACCAGTCTCAGATAATGTTGTCCGAAAACCGCCCATGCCCTATATATTATCGTTTTTAGTTAAGATATAACGTAATAATGCATGTCATCAAAAAACTTCTACTTTAAATATGAGTATCCCAAAATTATTTTGATATTTCATTTCGACTAAATTTAACAAATATAACCATAAAATGTAGAGAAACTTACATATGTGGAAATTAGAAGATGAAATCGAGAATGAACAATAAAAGGGTTGATTACTGGGTTAGGAACTTAAACATTGAAAGTGGAAAATTAGATATTTAAAAGTAAGTAACATTGAAAAACACTTTGTGTTATAAACTGAAAAGTTTTATTTTACACTTATTTAGTTATGAAGTGCTTAGTTATATTGGAAAAATATAATTAAAAAAGTTGAATCTAGAAAAACAAACGTGTGTAGTTCGTACTTATGACGTGCACTATAAAAAGTTTGAAAAATAATTCTTTTATGACAAGATTTTATGAATGGGTTCAAATTTTTATAACGACTAATTTATTATAGAAAAAGTATCTATTTTAATATTATTTTCGCTACTCCTTGAGTTACTAAAAACAATGTTCTAAATAATAATTATGCATTTTAAAAAGCGTGTCATTTCATAAACTATTTTTTTTTCTTGTTAATTTAGTACTAGTATAATATGTGTGCGTTGAAGTGGTGGATAAAAAATATATATTTTATAAAATTATATTAAAGAATATGACTACGAAAACTAAATACATAGAATGATAAAAATAAAAAAATAAAATATAAAAAATATTTTAAACTACAATCATAATGTGAAAAGTAAACATACATAATCCATTCATAAGAATAACATTAACTTTTGAAACAAATTTAATTTATTCATTATGTAAAACTTTTAAATAGACAACATTTGAGTTGTATACTATGTCTCGTTTAGAATCTTTTGAAGCTTCGCTAATACATTTGTATTTTCACGTGATATCTCTCTTAACAAAGCGACATAGAAATGTTCCTCATAGGATATGTTACGTATTTATGTGTAAAAATCAAGGGAACATTGTTCATGTTGTTTTAAACACTGTTGTTCGGAGTATTGTTGTTGGTGGTTGGGGCAAATGTTGCTTTGAGCATTGTTTCTTGGGGTAGTGTTGTGACTTTACGCATTGGTGTTATTGCTTTCAGAGTTTATATTGAATTGCACAATATCTTGCTCACAAATTATTGAATTGTGAAAATGAACTTATATAGTGTTTTAGTATGTCAAAATTAACTTTTTTCATAGTTTATATGTGTTTGTCACCCATCATCTACTTTTGAGAATTTCAATTCATAAAATCCGAGACACACCATCTACTTTTGAGAGGTCAAATTCATAAAAGTTGAGACACACCATCTACACCAATAAAAGTTCAATCGTTTAAAAAGGAAAATCAACAAGTTGACATTGAAATATATATAACATTTTGTTGAGCTATTCACAAACTATCTAGTTGAAAGTTTTTCTCAATTTGTAGAAACATGTGTTACTACAACCTTGCAATTTTCGAGAAACTGAAGAAACATTGTATTTAAATTATATTATTATTACAAAGAGTTAAGAAAAAATAAGTGTCAAAAATAATGAAGAAACACTCATACACAAGAAAATGATATTTTCACAATCAAACCAAAATCTTCAAACTTATTAAACAACATTGTATTTAAATTATATTATTATTACAAAGAGTTAAAAAAGAAACAAAAAAAAATTCGGTATCATTTTCAAGTTTAACCTCTTTCGACTTCCCATTCCCTATCAAGCTTTATTGATTTTTGTAGAGTTTGTAATCAAACTTGTTTATTAATTCGACCCAAACATTTGTCTCACTTTGTTTAGAAATAAACATCGTTAATTATGGCATGAACTCAATAAGAGTTTTGGTTTCCAATAATAAATCTTTAATCAATATATAAATATTGTTTTTGATAAAACACAAATATAATTTTATTGTATAAAAGAAAATGGCTAACAATTATTTGAGTGCTCTAGTTATTGTTATTGTGGTAATTAAAGACATGCTAGTTTAGATGCTTAAACTATATTTCTTTTCATTTTTATTAAATTTATAAAGTTGACATTTTATTAACTAACATTAATTGTAATATAATGTTTTAAATGATGAAATGTTGTTAAAAGGTATAAAAATGGTAGATAAGTAATTTCAATTAATTGAAATTTGAGGGATTAGAAGTTTGAGTGAAATACTTTATAATATAGTAAAGATAAGTTGTTAAGTTTTAACTGAATTTTCATTGGCTTAATATACAAATAAATTATTGTACTTTTTGAAAATGTTTAATTTTTGTTACTATATTTTTTTTTTGTTCAATTGTATTAATGTCGTTTAAAAAATGTTTAATTATATTACCGAACTTACGAAAATGTTCAATTTTGTTACTATACTTTATTTTTGTTCAATTGTATAACTGTACTTTCAGAAAATGTTCGATTATATTGATTTGTTTGAGATACACAAGTACATAGAAGACAAGTTAAAGGCGAAAGTGGTGTATGCGATTATTCTTACTTCATGCTGGATGATTTGGAGAATGCGAAACGAGTGCGTGTTTGGAAAAAAGAAGCCATCAATTGCTTACATTCTGAAGGAAATAAAAGCTTTTAGTTTCTTATGGGTTAAAAATAGACTCAAATTGGTAGAACTAGATTGGGAAAAGTGGTGTAAATTCATATTGTAATTATTTTTATTCTTGTTTGTTTGGCTCTTTGAGCTTTTGCTCGGGGTTGTTTTAATGAAATTTGCCGTTCAAAAAAAATATTACTAAAATTTGCGAAAATATTCAATTATGTTACTTCCAAAACTGGTTACCTGGTGTTAGCCGGTTTGGATTGTCCATGTTATAAATTAATGATCGATAATGCTATAAATAAGTGTTATTATATAAATAAGTTATTTTTTTTTTTACCAAAATGTTCAATATTTCGATAATACTACTAAATTTTGAAAAAAAGATCGATTATGTTACCGAACTTTGCATTAATAGAATAACATAATCGAATATTTTTACAAAGTTTAATATCAATTTTGCAAAGTAAAAAGTATCTTATTATATATTAACACTTATTTGTAATATTATCGAACTTTAATTTATAACATTGATAATGCAAACTGTTTAACACCCGGTAATAAGTTTTGGAGTGACATAATTGAATATTTTTGCAAAGTTCAGTAATATAATCGAACACTTTTTGAATGTACAACAATACAATGAAACAAAAATAAAGTATAGTAAACAAATTGAACATTTTCGCAAAATTAAATAACATAATCAAACATTTCTCAAAGTAAAGTAATACAATTGAATAAAAAAAAAAAAATAGAGTAATAAAATTGAACATTTTTAAAAATTACAATAATTTCTTTATATTATAACCCATTTCCAATCTTTGTATGTACATAACAGAAGTAGTTTGAAAAAAACACATAAATTGAAACAAGAAATTTTAAAGGATCTATAAACTAACATTAAAAGAAAGAATTTGAACAAATATACTTTACAAAAACATGTCATTGGTTGTCATGTCAAGTTAAGAGGTAGCCATGTCTCTTGTTCAAGTCCTTGACAAAGCCTAGATTCGCCCATCAACCCGTGGACAATAAAACGGTTCATTGACATTAACAAGCTTTTTGTTTTTCGTGTTTTGAAGCCTAGATTGTTTGAACAAACATTTTACGGCGTGTTATATTATATTTCGTTCCCTTGTATATATGTAAAGTATGTATGTCATAAAAATATCAATTAAGCTAATGCAAAATCAATACCTTTATTTATTACACGAGGTTAATAACTCCTTTACGATGATTTTGAGTTATATTTTAGTGATAATACACAAACATAACAAACATTTTTTAATGTTCCTATAAGTGAACTGGTTGGAGTGAGTCGAATATCATGTGTAATCACATGCAAACAATATCTTTAATCATGTTTTTTATAAGACTTATTAATAACTAATAAGTTATATGTTATCAAATCCAAAAAAAAATGGCCAAGAAATATATGCAAGCTAATCTCAATTATTTTTGTATAGTACAAATTATCCATGAAGATTTTTGAATCTTGACTTGATCCATGAATTTTTAATTACAAAAACAGCCCTTTTAGTATCAATTATTTTGACGTGGCTAAAATTCATAATAATTATTTAGAGAATAAGAATCGAATTAAACATTGAGATAAAAATAAAAGCCATATGGCGTGACATATATCCACTCAACTAATCAGATGAGACAATCTAACATTCACAAATTGTTTTACAAGAATCGTCAATAGATATATGATACATTTGAAGTTAGAAATAGTAATCTCATATTTAACTCCAAATTTATTTTTTTAGAAACGAATGACAGAAATTTATGGATAAAGTCACTTATGTATAAACGAAAAAGCGTAATATTTGCTAACATAATATTTTGACTACATGACATATAGTTTTTTTTATTAATTTTTTTATATATATTATATTTTTAAATGATATTATTTTTGATATAGTTATTCGAGTATTACACGGGTCAATAAGCCAGTAATAATTATAAAATCAAGCAAATAGCGAAATGATGATTTTGAACACATGCCCACATGGGGTGTAAAAAAACAACATCATTCACATTTCACATAGGGTATGTAATGAACCAAATTCGACTTCCAATAAACATCTGTTATATTAGTTAGTCACCACACATAGATAGTTACATAATTTTGGGCTTAGGTAATAACTATATTTCTCTTTCATAATCATAATTAAAGTGAAATTATGATATATAACACCAATAGACGGTCCTATCGATGGGTATTAATGCTTTATAAGAGAAGTAAATCATATATCTCGATATGGTAAGAGGTGGATGATGCCAAAGTGTAAATCCGACATCCTTAACATTCTTTTTCTAGTTAATGCATAAGCCACTTAAATGCTTTTTATTGAAGAAAAAAACGAATTTATTATCACAACATAGTTTGAATAATAAAGTTTAACACACTAACATATTATTCAAAACTTGTAAAGTAATCCGCCAAAATTTATATTTGTAGATCAACCCAACCGTCTAAAATTGTATGGTACTAAAAATGTGTATTTCGTATTTTATTACCCACCTACTTTGCCACGTCTGGAGACGATTGTAATACACTCGATTATGACCGCCAATCTATTCTACATTTTCTTAATTTAAACAAAACAACTTTTGTCATATAAAAGCAAAAGCCAGATGAAGAACAAGCAAGAAAGCAACACCCTTTAATAAAGCAAGAAATTAAAACTTACATCCTTTGAAGCATGTAACAAGTTTTTAATAGATAACTTGCACAGCAAGAACAAGATCGCATCCTTTGACACATGTAACAAGTTTCCAACATATAACTTATACATCAAGAAAGACGGCCACACTTAATTTCTATAACGGGGTTCAATTTTGTCGCCTAAGTAACTTTCACATCAAGTAATAAAGTTGCACCGTTTGATGCATGGAACAAGTTTCTAATGTATAACTTACACATATTAAAGAACGTTTCTTTACCTATATTCCAAAAGGTGGGAAAAGATGTATTATTGGGAAGATGAAGGTAATGTCCAAAGAATTTTTGTAGCGACTAGGATTCTTTCATTTCCGTTAGATTCTGGTTCTGTATCATGTATTGTAGATTCCCATCTTACAGAGTGAGCAATACGATCTAATTTACTAATCATTTCAGGTGAGTCGCGAACCACAAATGTTCCTTCAGGGCGTAATAACCTGTCTATTTCAACTATCACATCTACAATATTACATCTGAAAAAAAAAACTGACATGAGATGACATGCAAAAAATGTCCAGTGAGTACCTTATATAATGGGAATACAATACCTGTTCTTGCCGGTAATCGGATCCTTTATGAGTGACTCCACCGAAGCCATATGGATAAAGTCATAAGTCCGGGGGTAACTTGAAAAAGGCTCACACCTAAAGACACGAGAAAATAGAAGTAAATAAAATAACATTGTTAGGAAAATGGCGATAAACAAACTGAAACAATATTGCTCTAAACGTTCCACTTTCGACTACCCAGATCATATAATATAAATTATTTCTGCTTCATTCTTGCATTGATACATGGTGTCTAAGGTAGCGATTAGTACTTAGCAAAGAGAGATGATTCAAACGATAACAACTCACAAGAGTTTGTCATGAACGACTTTTTCTTGATACCTGATATGTGTTTTTTTCATAGGACCCAACAAATTTATTGAATTAAATTGACGATAAAGCAAAATACAATGGTTGTTCGTCTTTCTAATGGTTAACTGTCTCTCCTAGAATCCTTAAGAAAACAATTCCAGTCAATAAGTTTCTCCTCTCTAATGATTTAGACATATAGTTAATTCCCTAAATATACAGAATAAATTACTCCTTACTAAACCCTATTACAAGGGCAACACTCTTTAATGCAAACTAACGATCGTTATTACAAACATGACAACAGCACACCATAATTTGCAAAATTGAGCTATTTTGGACAAACTATGGACATGTAGACTAAAAAACGGAAATGCTAACCCTAGCCCTTAAGGTTCTAGTTAACAATTAACTTACGATTGCTATTGTACAATAAACCCGAATGGTTATGGTTAATTTCAGGTTATTTAATTTTTTATTTTAACCATAAATGGTTGTTATAGATTTGTTGAGTTAAGTTGTCTTTAAAAAAAAAACCCGCCGGTTTGTTGTCAACCATAGTCCTAAAGGTTATGGTTAGCATTTAATCAAAAACTTATTATAGTTTGCTATTTGTGTCCAGAACTGTCAGTTTCTGCAAGGTGTCTTTGATTTTTGTTCTTCGATTGTTCATTGGCAGAGAAAAGTGAAGTAATATGGTTAAAAGGGTGAATTAAGCAATAAAAAATGTGCAACATATAAACGAATATGCAATAACTCACCAATCATGATAAACTCCAATAAGGCCTCGATCAAAGATGACACCTAGAGTTGATGGCTTATTGTATGGAACAACATTCATTACCCACACAGGATCAGATATCAGTGCAGCCGCAAATCCACCAAAAAACGCATCCATGTCCATTACATTTCTTACTGCTTGAGTCCCAAGCTTCAAGTTCAATGATTTTTTATAGTAAGAAATCCTCCTTTCCCATAGACGAGTATCAGATTCGAACTCCTCATTTCCATTTCTAATTACAGCAGCTCTTGATGGAGTTTCTTTCAGTCTTAGGGGCCATTTTGGAATTTCACCAACAGCAATTTTTCCATTAACAGAAGACGGCCTACTCACACATTTTTTTAACTTAACATACCTGCACCAACATCGTATTTCTCAGTTTCAAAGCATATATATAAATACATGTCACATATGTATATATCAAATTACCATGCTGAACAAGGGTCATCTGATTTATGACACAATTTGATCCCTTTTTCATTTGGGTTCTTGAGGCATGAATTATCTATGGGCTTCTTCCAGATGGCAGTATTTCCGTCAACAACAACAGACTCATAACATAATGCTTTAGCGACATCTTGGAGATCTTTCCATTCTTTATCTAGTCCATGCCACTGTACTGGTGGGCCAGAGATTACTAGGTACCCTCCTGGACGAAGTAATCGATCAACTTCCATAAAATATGTAGCATCTGCAAAGAAAGCAAATGTTTCAATTTTACATAGGACAAGGAAGTATATTACGTATAGGAGGCTGTAATTAAAGTACACTTACTGTATGCTGTAAACGGTATTAAACAACGAGAGCAGTGGATTAAGTCAAATGAGAAGGCGGGAAATGGGAGTCTACGAGTGCCAAGCATTAAAACAAATGCTGGTATTCCTCTTTCTAAAGCGAATTGGATCTGTGATTTGTGTGAATCTCTTGGAGCAAATGAGAACGTTAAAAGGTCTTCTGCAAGTAAAAACCCTCCAAAACTAGCAACCTGGACAGATGTTAACCATTTTGTCAAATTAAATAAGAATTTAATAATTTGTGTGAATGAAAAATGATTAGCCGGATAATTATTGTTTTGCCTTTTGGTGATTCAACCTAAAAAAGCAACATTAGAAATCTTACCCCACATCCCATATCAAGAGCAGTCCTCAGAACGCCACCAGAAATAGGAATATATTGTTCAAGTTGCTCGATATATTTTACAGCTCCATCAGGAAACATAGTGCCACCCCCAGGAAATATAAAGTGTGGGCCTTCTTTTTTCATCCATCCCTGATGACCTTTCCTGTCCGCTAGTTTATTATATGGCATGTTTTCATGCCATATCTGCGATTTAAAGAGAATAAAAGCAGTATTATATGCCAGTTTTTGTATCGCAACTGATAAATAACAAAATTCAAGTAGGTTAACATGATAATGAAATAAAGAGACGAAATGAGAATCTAAGTCTACGTATTGACTATGTTATGATAGTGCATGTTAATCGTTAAACTTAAAAGTGAGAATAGCATCATGAAGGTAAAGAATGTGAATCAATCACATGTTTAGTTGTTTACTGTATATAGAAAGGATGAGTTTTATGGTAAGTTTTTGGGGTTATTACAGATTTTAACGGTCAATTATATGAGCATAGCTTCCTAAAATAGGCCTTCGGCTCAGAAGCTTCTAGATTTGCCAATGATGGTATCTTCACTTCATCCTAGTTGCCAACAGAAACATACAAATAGAGAAATAGAAACAGACTATCAACACACGTGAAGTTGAAGGTCTTGCTTTAAATGCTAACACATGCAAACATTGAAACATCGATAACCAACTGTCACATGGCTCAAAAAAGAAAACATTTATGCTACCCTACAAACTCGAACATAACTCGATACGTTTTCAATGAAAAATCTCAACCTAATTAACTACATATGTGTTAGTTTATCCAATGTGAAGATTAATATCAACTAGGTTCAACTTATGGCGTTCACAATAACTCCTGTTTAACCTAACTAGCACCTTAAACTGTCACTTCCTTGTTTAAAATCAAATGGCCATGGACCAAATCATATACAATGCAAATTGGGACCCTTAGTTTCATCGATTGCAACTATAAGCCAAATCTCCAAAGGTCAAAGCCATCCAACAACGAGATAACTTAGTTCAATAGGCTGTAATAACAACTATTAATGAGGAAAGATAATACAAGAATTAGGTTTCAAAGTTTTCTAAAAGGAACCTTCAATAGTTTTCTTAACATTGTAAGTCTTGGCTGCAACCTAACCGATATACTTGCTAAATTACAAAATGAACAGGAACTGCCCTGTTTAAAGTAACTTAAGACAAACTTTGATAGTTGATTAACACGACACATTAGTGTTTTTCTTGTGCACTTTAACAAAAATAAAATGTAACATTTTAGCCGATACAACAGTTATGCAGTGATACATAAATACGACTAGTGGAGTTTATGTCAAAACAACATCAAATACGATAAGTCGTAATCATACATTGTCTGTTTATAGAATATGACTAAACCTCAACTAAAATTACCTTATACAAACTATCCGGCCACTGAATCGGAATATTATACCCATCCGGAGGAGGAATCAAACACAACCGTTTCTCATCCTCCCCAGGACAATGCCTCTCCCTATAATAATTCATATCTCTACTTAACAACCTATTCCGATTCGGATCCTCACACGGCATATAATCGAAACTATCCGAACCACACGGTCCAATCGTAGGGTTCCTTCCGGATTCAATCAACGCAATCAAATGATGGCGTTGTTTAGCTCCGGTAGTGGATGTGATCAAAGCTTGACTACCTGTAGCAGCGATCGAATCGCCGAGTGGAGTAAGAACGAGAAGGAAGAAAAGGAAGATTGATGCGAAGAAAATTAGAGATACTAAGTCGAGAAACCGCCATTGTTGGCGCGTGGTGTGGTGTTTTGTTGATGGTGTGGGATCGAGATTAGGCATTTTGGAGATTGATTTGAAGAATTTGGATGGTTTAGAGATCTAATTGTGGGTTTTGTGTAGAAATGGTTTGTTGGAAGTTGAGTAGAGTGAAGAAGATCAGGTGTGTAGTGTCGTTTAAGCATCAACTGTCATTGTATAATATCATTTTCCCATTACATTATCACGATGAAAGGTTAATATAAAAGGTTTAGAATTGTTATGACGGGACAAAAATATTAAGGTTTAGAATTGTTACCACGGGACAAAAATATTAAGGTGTGTAAACAAATAAAGTAGTAACTATTTTATTTAATGGCGTAAATATAAAAAAAAGAGCAAAAAGCCTATATATTAGAAATTAATCAGAATACATAACTAAATTATATAATAGTGTAACCTCAAAACAAAGGTAAAAGATAAATATTAATAAATAATCAAAATAAGGACGAAAACTACTTTATTTAATAGCGTAATCCAAAAAGGAAATGTAAAATCTTAAATTAGAATAAAAAAACCGTAACCAAAAAAATAAAACTTTAACAAAAAATTAAAAATTAATCAAAATAAACACATAATTATTTATTTTAATAGTTTAAAAGAAAAAAAGAAAAAAGAAGCGAATTTTACTGGAGTCGAGTCAATCTATCCTAAATCTTTAATATATAATAAAAGAGAGGCCTTAAATGCCACATGGCGAAGTAAGGGCCATTGGATGGATTAGCTTCTTTGATTTCAACCGTTAGATTGGATTGATGATGTCATCAAAAACTTCTTTTATTTTATACCCTCTTAAAACGCATAATTACATTCTCTTTTTAATTACATATTTACTGAAATAAAAAACCTAATTTTAATTTACCTATAAAATCGTTCAATTTTGACTATGATTTACATTATTGTTATTTTAAAATCTCATAATAAAAAATATCAAAACATGTGTATAAACGTAAAAATGTATATATTATTATAACTATAAACAACTTGTGTATAAACGTATGTTATTATACGTATATAACATGGTTTTCTCAAAATGCCTTAAAATCTACATAAACATAAAATTTACGATATAATTTTTATCTTTGTCCGCGTTATCGCGGGACAATAATCTAGTTAAATTAATAAGAAATAAATTTTTTTATAAAGCTAAACATTAACAATAATACGTAAACGTTATTATTTCTTTAATAGTTTAAAAAAATAATTATTTTTTGTTTTGACCCGTGACTCAGACGACTTGTGAACAGTGTGCCAAACTTGTCAATTGTAAGTATGTATAATATAATTAAACAAAACAGTGGACTTTTGCCTACCTTATATAATAGAAACTCGATGAATTAATACTATATTAATTAATAAACCCTCTAAAATAATACATTTTCACGGTCCTCATTCGGAAAAAATATGCTAAATTAATAATTCACTAAAACTATAAGATTATATAATATTGAGGTGGGACGTGTACCACACTTTGTTACCTAGACTAGCATCAACTACTATGACACTAACCATGTACAAGTTGCCATTCACTCGCTACCTAGTGCAAAGTCCAACTCGGACAAGGTTTCTCTACTCATCAAACTAATGAGCACAGGACAATGTTTCTCTACTCATCAAACTGATGAACACGACAAGGTTTCTCTACTCATCAAACTGATGAGCACAATCATGGGCACATATTGGGTCATCATTGGCGCCCTACGAAATACAATATTAGGGTTCAGGGCCCATAAAAGGAAACCTAGTTCGTTGCCTATAAATACCTGACCATTTGTCAGATTTGGCCAAATTATAATATTCAACATACACGTATCAGAGTTTTCCCACTCTCTTACTTCATCAACCCTAATCAATACGTCACCTTAGGCTCGTCAAGAGCTTGGTATGATTGCACTGCGCTCCGCAGGAGACCGTATTGGTTAGCCATCACACCCAAACTCTTGAGCTCTTCAATCGTTGCTCAAACATTGGCGCCATCAGTGAGACCGTTTTAGATCAACGGTTTTCACTAAGTTTTGTCCTCCTATCCTTCACACTCCATGGATTCAACTAGCCCTTTCACGAATCCACTACTGAGTAGAGAAGAGCCTTTTTCCTCGGTGGACATCAACACTACTCCACCAAACTTCTAAGGCACTGGCCCAGGAGACATGGTGGGGAGCACACGAAGGATTAGTGGTAAAAACCTCACAGGTGTTCGGACTAGGCTCTACTCCTTCACTCCTCCAGAGACTATCAAAACCGCCGAAGTAGAGGTACTTAACGCTGAGATTGGTCAGTCACACTCCACCGCTCAAGGCTTCCAGATGGGAAGGCCTCATCTGAGCACATCCCAACCAAGTCCTAGGATTACCACTCCGCTTCAAAACACTCTGCCACCGACCAATTTGGAAGGATTCATTGTGACCTAACAACCACCCACAACACCAATCCAGACTCCCTCAAACGCGCAACCATCACTCGAAGAGGCATTGGAGCTCCTAAAGGAAGCCTTTGCCCAGCAGAGGCCACCCTCACAACTCCTTCACAGAATAACTTGTTAACTCAACTAATGGAGGCTCTGAAGCCGAAGTCGGCGCCACAACTAGCTCCTGAGCCCGATACAAACTCCTTACTCGGACTGTTGGTTGATGAGCTGCGAAAGCAAAAGACACCAAAGCCAACCCCTCATCCACCTCCGCCAAACACCGCTAGAGAATTGCTCAACTTATTAAAAGTATTCGTGGGAGAGGAGAGAGAACCATCCCGAACTGCAACAATGCCAACATCAATGGTTAACTCCAATTTCTATGACTGGGTGGCAAAGTATCCAATCCGAAACCGGCAAAGAGATCCCTCCATCGTTGGTACATATGAGGGCACATGAGATCCAGAAAGACCACTTGGCTCTGTTTGAACAAGTCCTCATGACAAAGAAGTGGGTAGACCCTGTAGTACGTCACATGTTCCCGGGAACCCTAGAAGGTTTTGCTAGAGACTGCTTTACAAGTCTCCCGGAGAAGAGCATTTACGACTTCTACGACCTCAAGGCTAAGCTTATCTCCAACTTCTTACAACAAAAAGAAGCATAGGAGAACTCACCTTGAGGCTCACCTCATATGCCAACAAGAAGAAGAAGGGTTGCTAGACTTCGTTCTACCTTACACGCAAGAAGGCCAGAAGATACCAAATTTGCCCAAAAGGCTTTACACTCTCACTACTCCCAGGCCAACTCTAAGAAAAGTTAGCAACAATAATTCCAAGAACCTTCAAGGAGACAACCGATTGTGCCTATGATTACTTGAGGTCAAAGGAGACGACCACCCTCGCCAGAAGTGCTACCTACAAAAGAAGACAAGTCGTGGGGAGACTCACCTAGTGGAGAGGGTAGTCGTCACGACAACCACAAAGAGGACCGCCGATATAACCGACATAAGCAAATGTTTGCTCCTTATGACAAAGCCTCACTATTTTCTAGCCTCAACAAGTCTCCCATGAAAATTTTAAACACGGAAAAAGTAAATGCGACGTTCAAGCCTCCCCATTCAATGACCAACATGTCAGGGAAGAAAAACATGAACAAATATTTTGAATTAATGGTAGGCGATGGTGCGAAAAACCATCACCTAGGAACCCAACTAACACTGTGTTTGGCAAGTCCTTCTATAAATTATTCTTATTCTATATTTTTCATCAATTCGGATTGAAGCTATAAGTCCATAACCATATTCATTGCGTTTGATTGGAAACAGATTCCGTGATCCTCAAGTGCAGAAGGACATGGAGTCATGGCCTTACAAGATCAATGAAGACGAGATCAATGAAGGGCATGCAGAGAAGCCAACTGTTGAAGTCAAGTTCAAAGGAGAGGAGATGAAATTTGCACCCGAAGAGTTATCGGGTATGGTTCTTAAGAAGATGAAGGATGCTGCGGAAAAGTTTATTGGAAGAGAGGTAACAGATGCTGTGATCACAGTTCCTGCTTATTTTAATAACAATCAACGAGAGGCAACAAAGCAAGCAGGAACAATGGCGGGCCTGAATGTGATGTGTCTGATAAATGAACCTACAACAGCTGCAATTGCGTACGGTTTAGACCATATGGCTGACAAAAGTTGGCATGATGATAAGAATGTGTTGTTATTTGATTTAGGTGGCGGAACCTTTGATGTATCTCTTTTAAAAATCAGTAAAATGGTTGTCATTGATGTCAAAGCAGTTGGGGGCGACACCCATTTAGGTGGTGAAGATTTTGATACGACACTAGTTAATCACTGCATAAATGAATTCAAGAAAAAACACAAATTGGACATAAGAGGAAATCCTAGGGCAGTGGGAAGGTTAAAAGTTGCTTGTGAGAAAGCAAAGAGGGATTTATCGTCAACAATTTTTGCCCCAATTGAAATTGATTACTTTTCGATAAAAATCAGCCCAGCCAAATTTGAGGAACTAAATAAAAGTTATTTTGAGAGATGCATTAAATTAGTGGAAAACTGTTGTTTGATGCGGAAATGAAGAAGAAGAATGTGGATGAAGTGGTTGTTGTTGGGGGGGGGGGGGGGGGGGGGGTCTCGACTAGGATTCCGAAAGTACAACAAATGCTTGAGAAGTTTTTTGATGGGAAAAAACTTTGCATGAGCATGAATGGTGATGAGGCTGTTGCATTCGGTGCTGCAGTTATGGCTTCAAGGTTAAGCGGAGATGATAGTAATGTCGAACGGGATATTGTGTTACGTGATGTCACTCCCCTGTCATTAGGAATAGCAACCAGTAAACATGACGGTGAGACGGAATGTATGCTTGTTGTTATTCCGAGGAACACATCCATACCCACAAGCAAAAAGAAAATAGTTTTTTCAAAGTTCAACATGACATGTGTAATGATCTCGGTGTATCAAGGCGAGGGGGTGAAAGTTAAGGATAACATATTACTTGATAGCTTTAGACTTTATGGATAATATGTTGGACCCATATTATTTGTGACCCTCATTGATCATTTATCCTTACTGATATGATGACTGACACTAACTGAAATTTGTGTCTAGTAAATATTCGATGGACGTATTTACCTTAACGACACTATAGATTTCCCATTAGGTGATCGGAACTAAGAGAGCTTATAATAAACACTTATTAAACACCAGGGACTAAATAATAAATACTCCTAACTTGAGTATCTATAAAAGGACCATTATAAACCCTTGTTTGGGTTGGTCAATTTTCTTTATCATCACCATCTTAATCCCAAAGTGTTTCTCTCTAATTCTCCATCCTAACACGATCATCTCAATTTGGGAATCATCAATGGCAAACCTATTCAATAACATGCCCGGTTCATTAGGAGATCCAGGTATATTGGGAGCAGCGTTGGGTACAAGAGGAATTATCGGAGGAATCGTAATAACCGACGAGTGGTTTCCCCCCGCTTCTTGTACTTCTTGCAAATCTAAATCAGGATTTGTCGTGCTCCCACTGATCTCTGAATTTTCGAGGAAAGTGGCATGTTGCGTATCTATGATGCGGGTAGAAATAAATCTCGGTGATGCCTCTTATGTTTTAGGTATCGAAATAAATCGAGACAGACGTAATGGTGTTCTAGGTCTTTCCCAAAGGGCTTATATTGACCGTATTCTAGAACGCTATAACATGCAGCACTGCACACCCACTGTGGCTCCGGTAGTTAAAGGGGACGTATTTGGACCTCATCAAACTCCGAGCACTGAAACTGAGAAGGCTGAAATGAGGATGATACCTTACTCATCTGTAGTTGGGAGCATTATGTACGCTCAGGTCTGTACTCGACCGGATATCGCTTACATCGCTGGTATGCTGGGGCGTTACTTATCTAACCCCGGATTAGCACACTGGAAAGCGGCTAAAAAGGTTCTACGATATCTGAAAGGGACCAAAGACTACAAATTAACTTATAGAAGAAGTGACAACTTGGAAGTAGTAGGTTATTCTGATTCTGACTTTGCTAAAAGCAAAGAAGACCATAAATCTACTTCTGGGTATATTTTCATGTTAGCTGGCGGACCAATCTCTTGGCGGAGTCATAAACAGAAACTGACCACAACGTCTACTATGATGGCTGAATATGTTGCCGTTTATAATGCAACCTGTCATGGGATGTTGTTAAGGAACCTGATCAGTGGACTCAAACTCGTCAACTCAATCTCTAGACCATTGAAGCTTTACTGTGATAACTCAGCTGCTGTAACTTTCTCGAACAGTAACAGTTCGACTGGCGCTGGGCTGTATCTCGACACAAAGTATCTGTTTGTACGCGAACGGGTTGAGGAAAATGTTTGTGTTGAGTACATAAGTACACATGACATGCTAGCGGATCCGATGACCAAAGGTCTTCCTCCTAATATATTCGTAGGACACGTGTCGAATATGGGGCTTACAAAAGACTTAATTTAATAGCATGTTGTACTTATTGGTCATTATTATTTATTTATGAAAATTTTCCTCCTTATTCAGATTTTGTTTGTCTATTATTTACACCTTATGCGCATAACTGTGTTGGACATTATTATAACAAAATTTGTCTTAGTTGGTCTATCATTGCTTATTCAGTTTCGAATTTGAGTCATAGTTTGACTAGTGGGGGTCCTGAGTAGATGTTCTTCTCTACGACTGTACTTATTGACTATGATTTCGGTTTGAAACAAAATGAGTATTATCTCGTACGGACTTATCAATACTCATAGATAAATGATCTACTCGGTCAAGTGGGAGAATGTTGGACCCATATTATTTGTGACCCTCATTGATCATTTATCCTTACTGATATGATGACTGACACTAACTGAAATCTGTGTCTAGTTAATATTCGATACACGTATTTACCTTAACGACACTATAGATTTCCCATTAGGTGATCGGAACTAAGAGAGCTTATAATAAACACTTATTAAACACCATGGACTAAATAATAAATACTCCTAACTTGAGTATCTATAAAAGGACCATTATAAACCCTTGTTTGGGTTGGTCAATTTTCTTTATCATCACCATCTTAATCCAAAGTGTTTATCTCTAATTCTCCATCCTAACACGATCATCTCAATTTGGGAATCATCAATGGCAAACCTATTCAATAACATGCCCGGATCATCAGGAGGTATGTCATAAACATGAATCAAATCTTATTTTAATCCAACATAACATTTCTATGGAAGTAATTAGTGAGATTCAGGAGGATCTTGAGTCGTATCTAGCTGATCACTTATATATGCTGCAAGATTTTGGTAGTCATGTTCATCCACCGATGTAATAGCCAAGATAGTGACGCGAATATTTGTTTTTCCAAGAGTCGGTTAGAAGTGACTTAAAACGCTATACATTGATATTGTCCAACTTATGAATACCTGCAGAGAGTGCAAAATTCATAAGAACAATGTGGATGAGACAGCGAATATAAGTTCTTGAGGTCAAGTTAACATTCTATATCAATTTAACATGGAGATAATAGCTTCTTATGAATGGTTGCTGAGACCGGACCACGTTTTTTGTGTTTTATTTTCCTTATTCGATACTTTTAAGAAAACACTTGAAGTCTGTTTGTAGAAAGGTTTCTCTTTTAAACACCTTAAGCATACGACTTTTTGACACTAGGCCAAGATGTTAATGGTATTATTTTAGTGTCTCGTCGTACATATAAATTCTCTTTGTGGATTCATTATAACCTGCCATGAAGTCATGTACTTTACGTATACGAAAGTGGGGCAATGACCTATACAACTAGTAATACACATCTTCTCTGCAACTGTGGGTACAGACAATACATAATAAAAAATAATATGGGGGTGTAGACCACACACGGTCTAACCTTCATCTGCAAGCCTAATGCATGTTGCTAGACGCAACGCAAATATCATTTCCTCACGGTTAAATATAAATAGATAACAGGACAACTAAGTCGTCGCAAAATGGAAATGATCATCAGTAGCCAGATATACCAAATCTTACAACATTAGGAAATACAAAACAATCCCAACCAAAATCCTACAAATGTAACTGCATTGATTGTATGTCACAAACATTCTAAAAACCGTCAACTGTTTTCAAACTTTGATATTGTTTCTGAATTGGTATTTTTTTTATGAAAATAGAATGATGATTTTATGCTCTTCTGTCAAACTTTCTTTTAGTAAGATTAAACCGTTGCAACATGGCCCTTGCACCGTGTGCAAGTTCGGACCCTGTCTGCAAGACCTGTCGGAAAGCCGAGTTCCTCTCATTCGCAGGACAAGCATACAAAACTTTATTCACCGAATCAATTTTGGCCTGCACAAACATAATTAGAGTCTGAACTTGTGGTAAAATAAAACAATTATATTCCTGAGTAAGTATAGGATTATATATGCATTATAATAGTACCTGTATTTGGGTTTCTCTGATTAAAGTCTCGAGCTCTTTCTGCAGCTCCGTCACATTGGTTTTGAAGGTCGACGCCATCAAGTTTATATCAAGAGATACATAGGGAAGAGTATACTGGATGAGGGCTTTGTTGCGAATTCCAGTATACAATAACTCCACATGGTCATGCAAATGGATATCCATCAACAAGTACGGCTTGAGATTTGCCAGGATATCCAGGCATGATGCATAACGACTGCAACCACGAGGAAACAACTTAGTTCAGAAAACAGCAAAAACCGAAAATGATTAACCATAATAATTTTCAAGTAGATCTAGTATAATTAACAAGACATCATTCAGAATTTTGTTTGTTTAATCTAGTTTTGGAGATATCGTATCCAAAATTAAAACTAAAATCCAAAATATAAACATCATCGATCTTTTTCCTCAAGGAAAAACGAGAGAAGGTACAACATTAAACTTTATTCATCATTACCAAGCACCCGTATAAGAAAACAAATAAACAGACCTTGAATAGAAATCATGGATGACTTCCCTCACTTCCGGAACTAAGTCTAAGTATTTATTGAACTTCATATTGTCAATGACATTAGCCTGCAAAAAAATATTTTATAAGGTATATTGATCTAACTATCTGAAGTTTTCTTTTTTTCGGACAAACACATACACAAACACAAACACAAACACTACTTGAAACTTGAACCCAGATTCTATTAGTTGATGAGACATCTTGAACAGGAATCCAGTATATGAATTGCACTAATAATTAACACAAAGTGACAGACTATGCATAAATTTTACGAAAAGATGTACCTTCAGCTCCGCACGGTTAAAAGTTGCAAGTGCACATAACCCGCCATATTTAGCAACATCTGGAGATGCAATAACCTCTGAGTAGCTGTCTACGAATTCTGGGGCTTCTACGAACTGAGAATAAAGTAATGAGGTTCTATATATGTTGTAACTCATGACAAAGTAGTCATTGATTAAAATCACATGTTACGGTATTATATTACATTTACAAAACCGCAATTTATCTTATGTTCATCAATTTCACTCAATCAACTAATCATGTGACACAAAAACATTAATAGATTGGAATCATAAACCATTGCAAATTATGGTCTTTGTACAGTACGGTTATTAAATTTGTAAGCACATTATTCCAACGGAGGTAAAAATACTTAATGTGCAAGAAACACGCTTATTAGAATTTAATTACAAACCTTTTTCGCAGCTTGCTTGAATTGTTTGAGCTCCAAATGAGCCAGTCCAGCAGCATATTGTAGCTTGACTAAAGTGATGCGGTTTGGCAAAATAAACTTGCTCTGTGTAACATCATCAACATACCTTAAAACATCGGTGAAGTTCCCCATATCAATGCTTACTAAAATTAAATTTAGATAAAGATCTATGTACTGCTTCGCGTTTGTACAATATTCTTCTGACCACTCATAATCCTCAAATGCATCCCCAAGTGCACCACGGGCATAGTGAAAATCTCCATAATCGGTATATGCAATTCTCAATCTTTCTTTGCACCAAAGAAGATTATTTAATCCATCACGCCACACGTTTTCCTGTAGGAGTAGAAAAATGTTTTTGATATGAGAATGTAACAAAATTATTTGGTTAATTTTTACTTCGTATATCAAAGTAAATTACAATATCAATTATGGAAAATTTCATTTTTTTTTTAACGATATAGCTTTAGAGGCAACCCAAATTATGTAGGGAGACTGTGACTTCAACACAAAGAAGCTCCATTATGTTTCTTATATTTTCATTCTTAACGATTAAGAGACTAGAGACCAAGGCTCGGAGACAAAGAAGCTCCGTTAGTTGCTTAGTTCTCAATCTATGATCCCATCAAGATCGATTTTCATAAGATCTTCTCACTGTCATACCGAATCTAATACCTTTCTAATTTCCTACTTTTTATTGAAGAACAAAAAGAACATTTAAAAACTAACAAGATGCTAGAAATACAATTGCACCAAGACCGAACAAAAAAACCCATTTAAGATACAACAACCTCCTTAAACAACATACCACGAAATGACGAAACCAGTACACAATCTAACCCTGCCCTCACCAAGTCACTTAAAAATTTTCAAAAAGGGTCTCACATTTGTTTTTCACAAACTTTAGATCATAAGTAATGCTATGGTTACTAAAAAATTTCAAAATATTTGTTACAAAATGATGTGACGTACATTATGTAAATGTGAAAAAAAAGAAAGATAAAAGAGAATAATTGCTATGATTTAATTGGTTAGATGCCTATCCACATTATTGTAAGAATTGTTTTTATAAATTCTTTTGTAACCATAGCAAAAGCAAAAAAAAAAAAACAATCTAGACAAAAATCCTTAAAATACTACTAACAACTAAGAAAAAAACCCTAAACTCGTTAAAGCTAAAACAAAACTTATAACACACACACACAAATTCAATCAGAAGGCCATATCATAAAATTAACATCAATCTTCTTATTACCAAATAAAATTTGATTTCTTTTGTAATTCTTTCTTTACTCAGCTCGGTTTCCCGCTCCACCGCCTCAATCCAACTCAGATCCAGACCATAATCGGAACCTAACCTTCCATCAATCTTTTGTACAACTTCCCTAAACAGCTTGGTATCCACACCTTTCTTAATCTCATCATACACCATTTTAAATGCTTCGAGCTGCATGGAAAGATTTGGACATCTTTCCCCCATAAATAGAAGCCGCACAATTTTGTTACGACCACTGTATAAAGAAGCGTACTCCTCTATGTCTAGCAAGTGAAGACTGATAACAGCCTTATGCTCCCGCTGATACGTAGATGAACTCCCTTCGTTATTGATGCACTGATCGTTATTGATTGTTTTTTTAGATGCATCGCAGCTTGTTTGCATCGTTAGTATTGATGTCTGGTGTTCCGGCGACGGTGGTAGGGTGGTGGAAATTGCTTTCACGGTGGTTGTAGTATAATTTCAAAATGTTAGTAAGGTAAGTGTGTGAAACATTTCCTTCTTATTGTCCAAAAACATCATTTTGTGTTGGGCTTATTGCAATATTAATTTACTTCACTCAAATAAAACATGAGCCCAACATAATCCTTTTTCTTTAAGATCTATTTTCTTCTTCTTTAAAAGGTAAATAAGTTATTTTTGCATATAATAATTTAATAAAAATGTTTCAATTAAATTTTCCTAGTTAGCAAAAACAGTTAATAAAATGCCTTTTAAAGAAAAAACGGTTAATTATATTTGTGAAGCAGAATAAATTGTAATAGTTTCAAGTAACTACCAATTATCTAGTTTTCATTATCATAATTTTCGATTAAAAATTATTTAAAAAAAAATCAAGTGAATCTCAAAAAGGTTGAAGATAAAATTATTTTAGTCATTTAATTTTCGCCAGTAACAAAAATGAGCTAGCAACTTCAATTCCTCATATGGACGGTAAATGAACTTTCAAAAAATTTAGGAATGTATCTTCATTTTCACTATAATCAATTGAATGAAAAATGTATTTTACTCTAATAAATTTCATAACTTCCATTGAGATATTGTACCGAAAGACAGCTACTCATGAACTCACTTTAAGAAGCGTTTATGTTCATAGTTGAATAATTTGGCTGAAAATATGTGCAAAAGTCAGTGTTGAATCATAAGTATATCTTGTTATGTTCTTAGTTCGATTAATACAACACTAGAATCAATGGTACCTAAGATGAGAAACAAAACAGTTCCTGTTTCTCCTCATAAACCACACGTAAGGTCTACCATGAGAAGGAAAAAAATCAAACTCGATACACGAATTTTAATACTTTTAATATACTGCCAAGCTGATATTTCCGATTAACCTAACCAAACCACATTTTTATTCGGCTAAACTACCATGAACATGTACATATATGTGAATGTAATCAAGTAAAGGACTGCTAAAGCTAAGTCACAAAATGCAAATGATCATAAATAACCAAAAATGCCAAATCTTACAACATTAAGAAATACAAAACTAGTCCAAACAAAATCCTTCAAATGTAAAGGCATTGATTATAATCTCAACATTCTTCAAATTGTCAACTGTTTTCAAACCTTGATATTTTGTTTCTGAAATCTCTCTTTTATGGACAAAGAAAGATGATTATTATGCTCTTTTGTCATACTTGCTCTTAATAAGATTAAACCGGTGCAATATGGCCCTTGTCAGAAAGTTGAGTTCCTCTTATCCACAGGACAAGCATACAAAACCTTATTCACCGAGTCAAATTTTGCCTGCACAAACATTGGTAAAGTCTGAACTTATGGCAAATAAAAATTATGTTATTCATAAATAAGGGTAGGATTTTTTAGTCATTATATATAGTACCTGGAATTTGTTTTCAGGGATTAGAGTCTTGAGCTCTTTTTGCAGCTCAGCCACAGTTGTTTTGAAGGTGATAGCCATCAAGTTCATATCACGAGATACATGTGGAAAAGTATATTGGATGAGGGCTTTGTTTCGAATTCGAGTATACAATATTTCCACATGGTCATGCAAATGAATATCCAACAATAGGGCTGGTTTAAGATACTCAAGCTTATCCAGACATGAAGCATAACGACTGCAACCATGTAGAAACAACTTAGTTCATAAAACCGCAAAAGACGAAAATGATTAACCATAATAACTTTGAAGTAGATCTATAATCTTAATGAGATAGCATTCAGAATTATATTATTCAGTCTAGTTTTGGAAATAGCGCTTTCAAATTCAAAAGAAACGAGAGAAGGCACAACATTAACATATAAACAAACCTTGAATAGAAATCATTGATGGGCTCCCTTACTTCAGGTACCAAGTCCAAGTATTTATTGAACTTCATATTGTCAATGACATTAGCCTGCGAAAAAGTATTTGATTAGGAATAGTAATCTAACATATTACGTTATGAACTTTTTCTTGAACGACAAACTAACACACACTCCTTCCTTGCCCAGTTGAGACTTAAACGCACAATCTATTTGTTGATGATAATTCCTTAATTTTATACATCTTGGACAGAAATCCAGTATATTAATTGAAGCAATAATTTACCCAAAGCGGCAGACTCGGAATAAATTTTAAGAAAGGATATACCTTCAGTTCCGCACGGTCAAAACTTGCAAGTGCACATAACCCGCCATATGTGGCGACATCCGGAGATGCAATAACCTCTGTATAGCAATCTTCGAATATTGGTACTTCTACGAACTGCATAAGAACTAATGAGGTTCTATATATGTTGTAACTCGTGACAAAATAATCATTGATTAGACTCATACATAAGGGTATTTAATATTACAAAACCAACATGTATCTTATGATTCATTAATTGAACCTGATCAACTAATTATGCAGCACGAAATCAAAGTACATTGAAGTCGTAAACCATTGCAAGTTATGGTCTTTGTACCCTACGTTTTTATAATCAATAAGCACATTATTCCAATGGAGGTCGGAACAGTTAATGTGCAAGAAACATGTATGCTTATTATAATTAAATTCAACCTGTTTTGCAGAAAGTTTGTATTGTTTGTGCTCCAAATGAGCCAGTCCAGCAGCAAATTGTAGCCTGACTCGAGTGATGCGGCTTGGCAACAGATTCTTTTTCTGTGTAACTTTATCGACACACTTTAAAACACTGGTGAAGTTCCCCATATCAATGCTAACTAAAATCAGATTCAGATAAAAATCTTGGTAGTAATTTGGTACTCCCGCTCCACCATATTTTTTTGAACACTCATAATTATAAAATGCATCCCCAAGTGCACCACGAGCATAATGAAAATTCCCAAAATCGTTATATGCGATTCTTAATTCATCTCTGCACCAAGAAATTTCTTTAATTCCATCAGGGCGCTCCATTTTCTTCTGTTGAGATAGAAAAATGTTTTAATATTAGAACTGAAGGTAACAAAACTATGTGGTTATTTCTTGGTATATTAAAGTAAGTTACAAAATCAAAATATCTAGTTATGATCAAGGATGCTTATATGGTTGTTTCATCACTCATCAAGTTTCCGTATTAGTTATGTGGTTGTCATTTCTCTCACTTCGGTTTATTTCCAAAGCTACAAAACTTGTATCTAACAAGTCGAAATCTAGCTAGTAGATGCAAATGTCATATTCTCTATCAAACAAAGAAAATCTACAATATCTTTTATTGCTAACAAACTCCTATTTATGTTATGGAAATTTGCGTTTTAAGCGATATGCCTGCATATGCAACCCAAATCGTAGGGACTAAGAATCGAACACAAGAAGCCCGTTATGTTTCATTGTTTTCTCACATATCTACAGTTATCGATCATATCACGCTCAATGTTCATAAGCATCTTTTAGTGACATAACAAAAATTATTTACGCTGGAAAGTAGGCGGAATATAGATATAAAATGTATCAAGAAAAAACTAGAACAAAAGCACTAGGCCTAACAAGATCACTCCTAACCAAAGATAAAGCAACCTCCCAAAAGAACAGACCACCTGATCATGACGTTACAATGCGAAAGAACACACCAACTCCTAGAAATTAGCATTCACTTGTGGACGTTGATCCTAGGTTGCTAATTATAGTTTTCAACCAAATGTGAAATTAAAAATGATACTTCATAGGCAGTTCGTAAGTGTTCTAGAGCAGCAAATCCAAAAAAGGCTACTGTTAGACAAGTACATGAGCAATAATTAACCTAAGCTAAAACACAACCTGTAGCACTATAATCGATATTAACTAATAATACACACACAATTCTTTTTGAATTCCATATCATATAATCATGTAACTTCTTTTTATTACCATACATGAGCCTTAGTCTCACACTCCAGCTTCTCTTTTGTCTGCTCAACCTTATTGTTCACATTCTTATATCAAACTGTAATCAATTAATCATGTCCTAATCGACCATAAGTCTTTTTTAACAACTTCCGTAAAAACAAATCCATGTCTCTCTCTATCGTCACTAATTTGATTTTATCAGACAACATGTTCAACCTAGTTTCAACAATAGATAAACGCTTCGAAGACATCATTTGGGGATGACTTTCTATGAAACGACTTACTCTTACATATTGTCCTTAGTACTCGTCATTTCTATCAAACAAGGTCTATTTACGATAGACCCCAAAATCCTTTTTCTTAAAAATCCAATTCAAATAATGCACGTAGAGAGTAAGACTCAGAGACAAAGAAGCCCCATTATGTCGGTTACTTCTCAATCTATAGTCCCATCAAACTTGATTTTCATAAGAACTTCTCGGTGTCATATCGACCAAAGATCAATATCCTTTCATTTTAATCAAAGAACAAAATTCAGTCAAAAAGCTAGTGAGAAGTTAGAAAGACAATTGCACTGGCAAGACCTACAAACAACATCTTAGCTTAAGATAAAACAACTTCCTAAAACAACACGTACACCGTTGAATGACCAAACCAAGACGACACAATTCATATCTAACCTTGCCCTAACAGAAAAAGAAGATCTAATTATTGATCCACCACCTCAACCCGATTGGGCCAAGGCTAAATCAATCTAGACCAATATCCCATAGGGGTGGTTGAGTAGACGAGATGTATACATTTGAAGATTCTCCGAAAAAAGTTTCACCTAAGCTTTACCTTATTGTGTCACTCTTTCTTTAAAAATAAACAATTTGGACTGAAATTTTTAAACACGCTACGTTAGACAAGTAAAAAAAAACCCTAAACTCGTTGAAGCTAAACAAAACATAACACACACACACAATTCAATCAGAATACCATATCATTAAAATTAACAATGATCTTCTTATTACCAAAAAATCATTGATTGTATTTTCAAGTTGTTCTTTTGTGAGCTCAGCGTTATAGTCCATAGCCTCGATCCACCTCATATCCAGACCATAATCTGGACCTAACCGACCATTAATCTTCTGTACGACTTCCTTAAAAAGCTTGGTGTCCTCTCCTGTCTTAATTTCATCATATGCCACTTTTAAAGCGGCAAGTTTCATGGAAGGTTTTGGGCATGTTTCTTCTATAAAGAGAAGCCGATTTATTTTGGTACAACCGCTATACAAATCAGCATATCTTTTAATCACTAACAGCTCACGGTTAGTTATAGCCATTTTCTGCGGATGATGTGAAGAAGAGAATTGGCTTTGGTTTTAATTGATATAGATCGTCTTTCTAGATGTATCGCGAGCGATTCACCTAGCTTGTTTTGATGTTTATTTTCCGGCGATGGTGGTGGTAAGGTGGCAGGGTGGTGGTGTGCTTTGACAGTGGTTGTAATAAAATTTCAAAATGTAAATAAGATGAGAGTGAGAACATAGTTTTAATCAATTTTTTGTTGGGCTTATTCTATACATATAAGTATTTAGTAAAACATGAGCCCATCATAATTTATATTAAAATAATTTATTGAGTAAATTACATAGATCGTCCCTAAGGTTTATATGGAATTACGGTTATCGTCCCTAAGTTTGAAAAGTTGCATGGATGGTCCCAAAGTTTAGAGTAATTACGGATTTCGTCCCTAATTTAGACGTCCGTTAATTTCTACCGTTAGTCTGTCCCACGTATTAAACACGTGAGGGGTATTTTAGTCTTTTCCCTAATAAGGACGATTTATGTAATTTACTATATTTTCTATTTTACAAACAAACATCTCTCTCTCTCTCATCTGCAACCTCACTCACTCTCACTCACATTGCAGACGCCATTGTTGTCCAGATTTCCTTCATCGCCACTCACTTAATTAACAAGAATAGTAAAAATGATGTATGTGAGTTGCCAGAATTTATTTAGGTGTATATATTTGGGCGGTGTAGCTCCGGCCACCACCCCACCAGACCCACTCCCCAACCTCCGCCGCCCCGTAACCCAGCGAGTACCACCGATCAATCTCCACCACCACCAACATGTTGATTTAAACAGAAACCTGTGTCTCGCCGATTTCGAAGCAACCTGTGTCAAGCTAGTGTCTCGCCGATTTTATTATGAGGTTTAAATCAACAGAAACATGTGTCTCGAAGCAGAATTAATCTCCACCACCACCACCAGAAACCCGTTAATGGGCCCTCCATCTTCAATCCCCACCACCGAACCAGATAAAATTCATTTTATCTGATTTTGATTTTGATTTTGATTTTGATTTTGATTGTGTGTGTGTTTATTTGAATCTGATTATGAATCTGATTTTGATTTTGGGGGAGAAGAGTGCAAAATGAATCTGATTTGAATCTGATTAGGGTTTATTTGAATCTGCTTTTGATTATGAATCTGATTTTGATTATGAATCTGATTAGGGTTTATTTGATTTTGAGGGATAAGGGTGTAAAATGACTAAAATACCCTCACGTGTTTAACACGTGAGGGAAGACTAACGGTAGAAATTAACGGACGTCCAAATTAGGGACGAAATCCGTAATTACTCTAAACTTTGGGACCATCCATGCAACTTTTCAAACTTAGGGACGATAACCGTAATTCCATATAAACCTTAGGGACGATCTATGTAATTTACTCTAATTTATTTTAATATAATAACTCACGGGTTGTTTGCAAACATCAAAGACTCAGACTTCGTCCGTTGTCCGAGCTTTTGATAAGTTCATAAAAAGCTCGGACCACGGACCGAGTCCGTGATTTTGCCTCGTTCTTACTCTGCGATTTTTTTAAACGGACCGAGTCCGAAGTAAAATCACGGATTCGGTCCGTAGTCCCAAATTTTTCATGAACTTATCAAACGTTCGGACCACGGACCGAGTCCAAGTCCGCGGTCCGAGTCTTTGATTCTTGGAAACAACCCCTAAGTATTTAGTAAAAATCAACAAATTCAATTCATAGAAAACAATTAATATATTATATTTATAGTTAATATATTTGTTTATTATATATAGAAAATAGAAAATAGAAATATAATTAAGTGTATTAGAAAATACATAATCATTAAAAGGTTTTTTTTTTTTTTTTTATAAAGGGGGAAATGACATAAAAGGTAACAAAAAACATGACTTTTGACAATTGAAAATTTGTTAAAAAGAATTGCAACAAAATAGATTACATTTAAACATTTTATATCTATAATTTGGATTTTCTAAAGTGTTTCCATTAGACATAGAAGTTAAGTCATTAAATTCACTAATCCTTCCTTTTATTCCACGGTAAATAGACATTAATTATTATACCCATTTTGACTTTCATTTTTAATAACTATTTTGTACTACTAGTATAAAACCCGCGCGATGCAGCGGCGATAAAAAATTAGTGATGAATTACATTTTGTTAATGAAACGGTTGATGATAGTTACTCATTTATCGTGTAATATATCTTTTGTTAGTAATAGCTTATCGTTCGGCCCTTTTGAGCCTCAGAAAGAATTATGAAGTAAGGTTTTATCGTTCGATCGGTCATAAAAACGAATTAAATAGTAATCATTTCTCAATTTCCGTCCTCTCTTAATTGTCATAATAAACCGAAGTACCTACATGCAATAGTTTGTATATTCTACTTGAGTCATTTATAATTTAAAAATAGTTACACATTGTTATTTCTAATAGTTTCAAGTTATGTTTTTTCGGAACATAAAAATAAATATTTTTTGTTTGAATCGTACGAAATTTAGTTTATTCCGGGCCATTTGACTTATTAATCCCGTTTAGGCGATTAAAATTAAACCACTTTTTTCATAAAAACTCTATTTCGTTTTCAGATTTTTAGTTTCATGTTTTACCTATTTTATATTTTTGTCAAGTTTAATAACCGATAAGTTCACATATATGTAAATTATTTATGTTTACAGTCCCAAGTATCATGTCAAATCATGAGTTCAAAGATCACAAAAGCGATAGTCTTTTGCTAACGATAACCCAATCTTTTAATTTTGCAACAATCATTATTTGATTGGTTCTTTAGTTTTATATATAAATCAAACTTTTAAAATTTCCAGCAAAAGTTTTTAAATTATTTGAAATTTTATTTTTTCATTTTTCTTTGATTTTCTACTCTTTTCATTTAAAATATTAGAAATGTTTATTTATTTATTGGGTTTCATTAGTCGTATTTTACTTAACATCATTTGAAAATTGAGATCAAAATCACAATTGACAAAAAATCGAGATTAAAACTATTATTGTATTTACTTATTAATTTGCACTAAAATCTATATTATTTCATTTCGAAACAAACTTAAACAATAAACCAACATCATTTGAGAAAAAACTTCAATGTGGAATAACAGGTAAGGTAAAATATTGAATGTTAAAATTTTTAAAATTAAATTAAAAGGATTTTATGAAATATTATTTTGTCAAACTTCAATGTGGAATAACAAATTATAGATTCTAGAAATATTATAAAATCATGATTAAAAATTATCCTAACTAACTAACAATGAAAATTATGAAAACATATTATTCATGTTGTCAGTTCACCTATTTTCAACGAATTAAGTGTAATTATAGCAAATCTTTTATATATAATAAAAGAGAGGCCTTAAATGCCAAATGGCAAAGTAAGGTCCGTTAGATGAGTTAGATATTTTGATTTCAACCGTTAGATTCGATTGATGATGTCATCAAATATTTTTTTTTCATTTCCACCCTTATACAATACATAATTGCATTCTTTCTTCAATTTCACACCACTACAATAAAAAATATTTGTCTCTTATTGAACTATGATTTACCTTATTAATACTATTATAAAATCTCTTAATACAAAATATTAAAATATGTGTATAAACGTAATGTATATGTGTTATTGTAGCTATAAACATCATATGTATAAACATAAATATATATTTGTTATTATACGTGCAATATTGTTGACTCATAATAACTTAAAAAAACAAGTTCATAAACATAAGATTTACGATTTAATTTTTTGTCTATATTTACCCGCGCTATCGCGGGAAAATAATCTAGTTCTACAATAATCAAAAATTACAAATCAGGGAGTATAAGGATATTTTTGGTTTTGTATTTTTAATTTTTTAAATTTTATTATTAATTAGGAAAATATATTGGTGGGAAATTGATTTGTTTAGTAGTTATAAGTTAATTTAATTTGTCTATTTTATAAGTTAAGTTAATATGGAAACAATATTAAATCAAGTTAATCAAATAAATCAAGGATTTATGTAATTAATATGGATGATAAGGGCAAAAGAGTAATTTCCTTCTTAAATTTCAATTTTAGAAAAAAGCACCCAAATGCTTTATAAGATAGTATGATATATTGGTGGGAAATTGATTTGTTTAGTAGTTATAAGTTAATTTAATTTGTCCATTTTATAAGTTAAGTTAATATGGAAACAATATTAAATCAAGTTAATCAAATAAATCAAGGATTTATGTAATTAATATGGATGATAAGGGCAAAAGAGTAATTTCCTTCTTAAATTTCAATTTTAGAAAAAAGCACCCAAATGCTTTATAAGATAGTATGATAGGATGTCCGATGGATATCGATTACCAAACATTTAATATAAATGAGCTTTAAATTTCTTAATATATTGATAAAATATATTTAATTTATATCTTTAATATATAATAAAAGAGGGGCCTTAAATGCCACATGACGAATTAAGGTCCCTTGGATGAGTTAGATAATTTGATTTTAACCGTTAGATAAAACTGGTGATGTCATCAAATATTTTTTTCATTTTACACCCTCTTATAATCCATAATTTGCATTCCCTCTTCAATTTCACCATTATTACAATAAAAACATATGTCTGTTATTGGGCTATGTTTTACATTATTATTATTATTCTAAAATCGTTTAATACAAAATATTAAGATATGTATAAACATAAATGTATGTATGTTATTATAACTATAAACAACATTTGTATAAACATAAATGTATATTTGTTATTATACGTATAATATTGTGTTCTCATAATAATATAAAAGAACGTGTTAATAAATATAAAGTTTACGATTCAATTTTTATTTATATTTACCCTCGCTATCGCGGGGCTATAATCTAGTTAATTATATATGTTTTTCTACTTATATTATTATATTAGAAAATTTGAAGCTTATTTAAATCATATGCAATATCGATGTCCACTTCACACTATATAAATGAAACGCCACTTTCGATTTAGCAATTATACCATTACTTTTTTACATTTTTTTAACATACCATTTTAGTTTGTAATTTTTATTAGTTTCAAACAGAAAAATTACACAGAAAAGTAACAAACTTTGACCCAATTATTTTTGTGTTTAACCAACTTTTTTTTTATCAAAAAAATTATCAAATTTAGATATATCGTCATTGTATGAAAACTTAACTTGAAATCTCGTTAGTTTTTTCTTTAACTTATTTGATTTTTCTTCCCTATAGTTAGGTGTCACATATGTTATATTATCGTCATATACATTGATTTAGGGGGAAAAAAATATAATAATTTTTTCATATTTAATAAATTTTTAATAACAAATACATTTTCGTATAATTTATTATTGAGATCATATGTCAAAAAATGACCAAATAAACATATGTTATATCATATATATGTCATTTATCTTTGAAAAAAATCTACTTAATTATTATATGACAATAACAACGTATATAAAATTGATAGTTTCTTTAAAAAGAAACAATATTAATTCACAAAATGACAATTGAATTAAAGTTGCAATTTTTCCGTTTCAAACCACATGTGATGAATGCACTAAAGAAAATGCGAAAGTATCACATTTTTATATTTTTTCTTTATTAGGCAAACATACTGTATCACATTTTTTATATTGTCTTTATTAGGCAAATAAACTTTCAATTTTTGTCATTTCGAGACATAGACATGGTGTAAATTATAATATAGATTCTTACTAAATCAATAAAATCTTTTAGATTTGGACACATAGTTATGACTTATGAAATGCCATAATTTCTCACGTAGTCTAATACAGCTAACTTGGGAATAAATAGGATAACAGGATTTCAGCTGTAGTTTATTGGCCGTTAGATCGGTAAAACTTTTGAAATTTGATTCGACAATCAATATGGGTTTCTAGAAGGCCTCTTTGTAACGGGTCAGAGCTCACACAATTATAAGCCCAAAATAATGGTTCGGTTTCATTAACGGAAGTCCATACAATGAGAATGATGCATGATCTTTTAGACTCGCATCAAATGAGAGCGATCAAGATCAATATGATTTTGTTTTTTCATAGCTCAACTGAAAATTATTAAAAGTGATTGCCGCTTTCATTGTCTCTTTTTACGAAGATGGCTATGTGGTAGAACTTTCATCCAAAATAGGTGGAAGTTTGAAATTTGTTTGTAAATTGATATATTCATTTTACACTAGTAGCGTACCCGCGCTGTGCGGCGGGGCGTTACTTAAAATAAGCGGATGCTGGTCAAAGTCGATCGCCAGTAGTTGCGATTAGAAACTGAGTGTTATAAAGTAGTGATGTTAATCCACGAGTTTAATTGATATTAATATTATTTCATTGAATGATTATTACACGAATTTAGTTAAAATCGTACATGCTCTACATGAATTTCTAAAGTCATATATGTTTTTTATTTTGGTACTATTATTTATCTAAATAATTAGTGAAAATTTAGAGTAAATATTGAATGATATTATTTTGTTATTTATATGTTAAAATAGTTTATTTTGTTTAAATTTTTATTCATTGTTATAATTTCATGATACACACTATTTTAGTCATTTATAACAAACTAATTTCTCTATATTTTCTTGATATATGTATGAATGTATATTTTTTTTATTGATTATAAGACTATGCGGAGTGGTAAGTGATAAGTGATGATGATTTGGAGTGATAGAGGTGATTTGTAGGAAAGAAAGTGTGATTTTAGGAAAAAATGTGTGATGATGTGGAGTGATAAAAATGGGTGGAGTGGTTGTGTGTAAGTGATGATGATGTGGAGTGATAGAGTTTATTTTGTATTTTTATTATTTTTTTTATATAATTTTATTTAAAAAGTTGTATTTTTATTAAAAATAAAAAAAAACACACTACAATTTATTTAAAAAAAAACATACTACAATTTATTAAAAAAAAACATACAACAATAAAAAAAAATACTACATATGTTGAGGAAAATATTTTTCGATAAGCCTTTTCTTTTCTTCTTCCGCTATTGTTCGATAAGGCTCTCCGACATACTTGTATTTAAGCCCAATTTTAAAAAGTTGTATTTTTTATTAAAAATAAAAACAAAAGTTATTTAATATTTGGGCTATTTGAGGTAGTGTTTAAGCCCAATTTTAACAATCCATAGAATTTTTTAATTTCTGTATGTATATATATATATAAGCCCTCTAAATGCAAACCCTAATTTCCCCATTTTGAAACACGAACCAGAGGCAGCCTCCATTCCATTACAGCTTAATCAAATGGGTAACTTAAGCTTTATGAAAATCCCAATTATAATTGTATTTTGTTATCTAATTTGTTATTTTGTTATCTAATTTGATTTTTCTCCCTCATGAACAAGCGTCCATCACCCCGTGAGCAGAATGACGCCGCGCCCATAACGCCCCTTGAAAACGCCCTATAACGCCCCACCGGAGTGGATGGTGGGCGTTATCCGTCTAGGTGGCGGCGTGATGGTGGCTTACAACGCCCCACTCCGTTGAGTCTAAATATCATAAATTGAAGTGTTTACTATTCTAATTAGTTAATGTTTAAAACTATTTTTATTTAGTTTAAAGAATTTATTTGTTAATTAAAAATGTTTATTTTTATTATTTTAAATTAAATTATACTACTAATGATTGTCTTTTATTAATGTATATTAATATTAATACTAATATTAACAGTAATGGCCATTTATTAAAGTTTATTTAAAGTTCTTTATTAGTGAGTTATAAAACTTATATATTAAATTCTATTTAATTTATTTAATTAACAATATTAGATGATTATTATTGATTTTAAAAAATATGAATGGTCAATATCTGATTTACTTAAAAATAAAATTATAACCAAAAGGGTCACATGTTTTATATAGTAGTATAAATATAGATTATATACAATAATTATGTGAAAAATATGAAAGTGTTAAGAAATAAAGTACAATGATAAAGATAATTGAGGAGAAAAGGAGAAATCTTATTGATAGAGCAAGTCTCAGGGAATACAGTGACAATCCTTATATAGGATTAGAAACCCTAGGTTACATCTAAATACAGGAGATGAATAGACATAGCCCATTGGACCCAAATGACCCATATAATATTTTACAACACTCCTCCTTGGATATTCATCGTTTATTATACGCTCTAGACTGCCTCATTAAAAACCTTATCAAGAAAAACCCAATGGGATAAAACTTGATGAAGGGAAAAAGAGTGCAGTGCGCATAACGCTCCTCCTCAAATTAATGTATATCTTTTAAACGTCGAAGGCCAATCTTCTTAACCAGTTGCTCAAACACCTTCGCTGGTAACGATTTTGTAAATAAATCTGCCAAATTGTCACTTGATCGAACTTGACAAACATCAATAACCCCATCTTTTTGTAGATCATAAGTGAAGAAAAATTTCGGAGAAATGTGTTTTGTCTTGTCGCCTTTGATATACCCTTCCTTGATTTGAGATATACATGCCGCATTATTTTCATACAATATGGTTGGATTTCCTTTGATAGACTCGAGTCCGCATTCTTCTTGGATGTGCTGAATCATCGATCTTAACCAAACGCATTCTCGACCGGCTTCATAAAGTGCAATAAGTTCAGCATGGTTTGATGATGTAGCAGTTAATGATTGTTTCGTCGATCTCCAAGAAATTGCGGTGTCCCCATAAGTGAAAACATAACCTGTTTGTGATCTTGCCTTGTGTGGATCGGACAAGTAGCCAGCATCAGCGTATCCAACCAACTTAGATTTTGAGTTCTTTTGGTAAAATAATCCCATATCACGGGTACCACAAAGATAACGAAAAATATGTTTAATTCCATTCCAATGTCGGCGTGTTGGCTCGGAACTATATCTTGCTAGTAAGTTTACTGAAAATGCAATATCCGGGCGTGTATTGCTAGCAAGGTACATCAAAGCCCCAATCGCACTTAGATAGGGAATTTCAGGACCAAGAACTTCCTCATCATGTTCTTTGGGGCGGAACGGATCAAGTTCTCGGTCAAGTGAACGACAAACCATTGGTGAGCTTAGTGGATGAGCTTTATCCATATTGAACCGTTTCAATATTTTGTCTGTATAGTTTGATTGGTGAACAAATATTCCATTTGACAAATGCTCAATTTGTAATCCGAGACAAAATTTAGTCATACCAAGGTCTTTCATTTCGAATTCGTTCTTTAACAAATTTGTAGTATGTTCAATTTCATCAAGATTTCCGATGATGTTTAAATCATCAACATACACTGCAATGATTGTGAAACCCGCCTTTGATCTTTTAATAAAAACACATGGACTTATCTGATTACTTTTATATCCCTCTTTTGAAAGATATTCACTTAGACGATTATACCACATTCGTCCTGATTGTTTAAGTCCATACAAAGATCTATTCAATTTAATTGAAAACATTTCACGGGGTTTATTTTCACAAGCTTCCGGCATTTTCATTCCTTCCGGGATTTTCATGTAAATGTCACTATCAAGTGATCCATACAAGTAGGCTGTGACAACATCCATAAGGCGCATTTGGAGCCTTTCAACATTTGCAAGACTGATTAAATATCTAAGAGTCGTTGCATCCACAACAGGTGAATATGTTTCTTCATAATCTACCCCAGGTATTTGTGAGAAACCTTGTGCTACAAGTCTCGCTTTGTATCTAACAATTTCATTTTTCTCGTTCCTTTTTATCGCAAATACCCATTTATAGCCTACCGGCTTCACCTGATTTGGGGTTAACGTCACAGGGCCAAATACTTGGCGTTTTTTAAGTGAATCTAGTTCAGCTTTTATGGCCTCTTGCCATTTTTGCCAATCATTTCTTTGTCGACATTCTTTAATAGTTTTTGGCACAGTAATTTCATCATTTATTATTTCACTTGCTATAGCATATGCAAAAATTTCATCAACACGTGTTTCATTTCGATTCCATGTTGTACCATTTTGTACAAAATTTATTGAGATCTCATATTCAGTAGGTACATGGTCATCTTCAAGAGATTTATCCACATTTTCTGTGTTATTTTTAATCTCTTTTGGGATGTTATTTATAACAACTCCTTGAGCTTTTCCAGTTGTATTCTGCTCTTTCTTTTTTCGTGGATTCGTATCTTTTGAACCCATTGGTCTTCCACGCTTTCTGCGTAAATTTGACTCATCTAGAGTTTCAGGAATATCAATCCGAGAAGGTGCATTTAAAGCTGGAATATATGATTTAGTAACTCTTTTTGTATCCGTAAATGCATCAGGTAATTCGTTTGCTATTTGTTGCAAATGAATGATCTTTTGAACCTCTAATTCACACTGACCACTCCGAGGGTCAAGAAAAGATATTTGTGATGCATTCCAAGTTACATCTTGTTTGTCCAACTTTTTATTTTCTCCTCCTAAGATTGGGAACATTGTTTCATCAAATTTGCAATCAGCAAAACGTGCTGTAAAAACATCTCCAGTTAATGGTTCCAAATATTTGATGATTGATGGAGAATTAAAGCCAACATAAATGCCCAATCTTCTTTGAGGTCCCATCTTTGTACGTTGTGGTGGTGATATTGGGACATATACACCACAACCAAAGACTTTTAGATGAGACAAATTTGGTTCTCTTCCAGAAACCAGCTGAAGTGGAGAATACTTATGAGATGCACTTGGTCTTAATCGAATAAGAGCAGCAGCATGTAAGATAGCATGTCCCCATGCAGAAGATGGCAATTTTGATTTCATAAGTAATGGTCTAGCAATTAGTTGTAATCTTTTTATTAAAGATTCAGCAAGACCATTTTGTGTATGCACATGTGCTACAGGATGCTCAACTTTAATCCCAATTGACATACAAAAATCATTAAATGATTGAGATGTAAATTCTCCTGCATTATCAAGCCTAATCTTCTTGATTTGATAATCTGGGAAATGTGCTCTTAGTTGAATTATTTGGGCAAGTAACCTTGCAAAAGCAACATTTCTTGATGCTAACAGACAGACATGAGACCATCGGGATGATGCATCAATTAATACCATAAAGTATCTAAATGGTCCACATGGAGGAGTAATTGGCCCACAAATGTCTCCTTGAATTCTTTCAAGAAACAAGGGAGATTCATTTTCAATTTTATTCATTGAGGGCCTAGTTATCATTTTTCCAAGAGAGCACGCTCCACATGATAAATCTTTTGATAACAGGACCTTGAGATCCTTTAGTGGATGCCCATTTGAGCTCTCAATGATTCTCCTCAGCATTATATCGCCTGGATGACCCAGTCGATCATGCCAAAGGGTAAATATTTTAGGATCGATACCCTTTCGGGTAGAAACCATATTTATTTCTGTCTGGTTAATGCATGTAAAATACAATCCAGAAGATAAACCTTTCATTCTTTCCATTATGGACTTTTTTCCATTATTTATGGATGTAATTTGGAGATACTCAATATTATTTTCAGTCATGGTTTCAACATGATAACCATTGCGTCTTATATCTTTGAAACTTAGTAGATTTCTCCTCGATCTACTAGAATACAACGCATCATTTATTATTAATTGTGTACCTTTAGGTAACACAATGCAGGCTTTGCCAGAACCTTCAATCAAGTTGCTAGTACCACAAATTGTGTTGACATTTGCATTTGTTATATGAAAATCATAAAAATATTTTTTATTTTTTAAAATGGTATTTGTTGTTGCACTATCAACCAGACACTCGTCTTCACCGTTTTCCAAAATGCTTTTCATATCCTTGAACATAAAAAAATAAGTAAATAAGCATTTCATAATAAGATCACTTTAAAGAAAACAAATGGATATTGCATTAATTAAAGTTTCAAACATAAGTAACGATGCTAGAACTAACCTAGCTTATTCAACACAAACTTAAAACAATTATTGTGGAAAAACTAAGTAAAATAAAACTAGACAACTAGTTGGCATTTTGATCATTGGAAAAAGAAGCAACCACGTCTTCGACATCATCAAAGAAATCTGAGGAGTCGAAATGCACATTTGGGTTTAGCTCATTAGCAACATTGAAAGTATCAATGAAATTTGTTTCAATGTCTTTTCCATTCTTCTTTAGTGATGCTTGATAAAGGTCAACAAAATGTTTAGGGGTACGACATTGTTTTGCCCAATGATTTGTCATGCCACATCTGTGGCAAGGATCTCTAGGATTCTTAGGAGCTTGATGTTGCATCCTTTTGCCTTTATCATCTTTTTTCTTAAAATCAGAGGGTTTTGGTTTGTAACCATCACGATGCCAAGCATTGTTTCGACCACGTCCATGGCCACGACCACGACCTCGTTCATTGCCACGGTTATTACCGCGTGCACGGCCATTACCCCTTTCATTTGAGGTTGCATTTATTTCAGGCAACGCAGTAGAACCAGTGGGGCGTGCTTGATGATTCTTCATCAAAAGCTCATTATTTTGTTCAACAACAAGGAGAACAGATATAAGCTCATGGTATTTTTTAAACCCACGTTCTCGATACTGTTGTTGTAGGAGCATGTTGGAAGCATGAAAAGTTGAGAAAGTTTTCTCAAGCATGTCTTCTTCAGTAACCTTTTCTCCGCATAACATTAATTTTGATGTGATATTAAACATTGCGGAGTTATACTCGTTCACGCTTTTGAAATCCTGCAACCTGAGGTGCATCCAGTCGTAACGAGCTTTTGGAAGAATGACTTGTTTTTGATGGTCAAACCTCTCTTTCAATTTTTCCCATAGTTCTAACGGGTCTTTCACCGTTAAGTATTCCTTTTTGAGGTCCTCATGTAAATGATGACGTAGGAATATCATTGCTTTAGCGCGCTCTTGAGGAGGGGCTTTATTTTGGGGTTTAATTGTTTCTCCCAGATTATTAGCAATTAAATGGATCTCAGCATCAAGAGTCCAAGGGAGATAGTCTTTTCCGGAGATATCAAGAACATCAAAGTTTATTTTTGACATGTTTGCATTTGACATTTAACTTTTTGGTTTTTGAGCAAAAACTCGTGCTGATAACGTGTTAAGAAATAAAGTACAATGATAAAGATAATTGAGGAGAAAGGGAGAAATCTTATTGATAGAGCAAGTCTCAGGGAATACAGTGACAATCCTTATATAGGATTAGAAACCCTAGGTTACATCTAAATACAGGAGATGAATAGACATAGCCCATTGGACCCAAATGGCCCATATAATATTTTACAACAGAAAGATATATGTAAATTAATAATTATTAATATATTTATTAATCAATAACTATTTTATAATTAATAATTTTTGATGATCCTAACAATATTAATTTATAAAGTTTCTACTATACCACTATAATTAGAGAGTAAGATGAAGAAGATGACGCGTAGTGAATCAAAACATTAAGATGAAGTGTAAGGGTGGTGTAACACATGTATACAAATATCTCTAACACTATTAAAGATAGGGAACGGCACGTGAGACTGGGTCATGTGGTCTGAGAAGACCTCGGGAAGCAAGGACACTCACTCCCTGTCCGGGCAATCCTGAAATGTTCTATACCCATGTATCCCTATATTTTTCTCTTTAAACTTTTTGTTATACCTTTATAAAAGATATAAATAGCACCAAGCTTTATAAAACAATCAAAGTTCTTAGTATCTTAATCACCCCACATCTCTATATATTAATTCACACTTCGTAAGGGAAAAAAGTTATGATGATAACAATTCTAAGAACTACGGTTAACAAGTTATGTCTTATTATTGTAGAAGATTGTAAATACCTAAAAAACGGAAAATACATATTCGATGATTATGATTAAAAGAAAATCAGTCTAGTCATTAACATAATCACATATATCGTCTAGTAATACTAACTGTTATATGACCTCATGTATTATGCATAAGAGGGTATTTAACAACATCATTTAACAATAGTTAATACCGGGCAAAATATGTGAATAGTTTTTTAACATGGCAACCATCTACACAAAGAAAAAAAGTTTGAAGACGAAAAGTGAAATCTTTGTGTTATTTACTCAACGAGGTTTTAAAGCCCACGCCTTATAGTGGGTTTAAACAATTCCATATTTAAATATTTATTCGAATTTGTGAAGATTTAACATACATTTTTAGTCGTCAACTTAGAATTTGTTTATAACGAGATTTGAGCTTTCAAAGTTTTAAAGACACAAAGATCATAGACTTTAAACTTTTATTCGAATAGAAACAACAATAATCTTTGATCAAATTAACTTAGTTTTATCATTATTTTATTTCGGTTTTCAATTTACTCATATTTTTTAAAAGGAAAAAAGGTCACTATTGACCAAATAGTTAAAAAAATCTTTACAAATTTTAGGTTTTAAATTAAATTTCAAAATAAGGAGAAATAAAATAGTTAAAAAATCTTGATAGATGTTATGTTTTAAATTAAATTTCAAAATAAGAAGAAAAAAAGAAAATCCAATATATAAAACATCGAAAAGTAGAGGGGGTTATTATATACAAATAGGTAAAAGTTTTGAAATAACTAGTCTTTAGCTACATATGATAAGTAGTGTAACGTTATACCGTTCGCCACTTCCGTTTCTGTCATCGGATGCCCCAAAATCTAAAAAAGAGTAAACAAGTCTTCAAAATCAAAGGTAAAAGTAGTTTATTTAACTTGACACTGAGGTTATATGTCGATTTTATGTTACTGATTTTGGTCAAAATTTTGAGTATAACACAACTTTGATTGTTGATTTTGGTCAAAATATAAGTGTAGTATATACATTACTACCTAGGGGTTACATTCTCACCAAAAAAAAAAAACTTCTAGCCCAGCGGCGGGGCGAAGTAACCGGTTGTTCCCACTAAATATTTCTAGCCGTGTAAAAAATGGCTATATTTATGTTAATTTTGAAATTTTGCCTACACGAAAATAAGAAATCTAAACTTAAATTATTCCGCTTTATTTCCCCAACGTGAATTCTTTTAGCCCCGCCCTTGTCTAGCGATATGTGAACCGGCCTTCCAAGTGGGTTCGGGTACCATAAGGGACAAAAATGAAATTTATTGTGTGATGTATTTTAATTTCCATCCTAAAAAACTATACACATTCTGATTTCCGAGCTATTCTAGACGAAATTGGGCCTATATGTATTTCAAATGATTCTTGTTATTAGAATATAACTTTTCGAGCACATTTCTGATATTTTCGAGCCGAGCTTGAGCCTGTATCCGAAAGGCACAGCGAGTTATGGAGTTGAGCTCATAGTCACATGGATCGCCAAACCTCTAGCGAATTCCGATCTGGTACGCACAATCCCAATCGTGGTACGGTCGCGATCCGGATCGCTAGGGAACGCGAACCAAAACCAAAAAAATGTCGTTTTCGAGCGAACCCAATTTCCGTTCGTAACCGTACCGGATCGCGTTCCCAATCACACCGGATCGCGTTCCCAATCATACCGGATCTCTCAGACAACGGGATTGAAAAAAAGGAAACAGAAAAAGCAGTTATGCCAAACGGATATTCTATCAATGGACAAATAGTAATCTAAAGAAATGGGATATGAATCCCGAAAACACCAACTTAGACCACTAAAGAAATGGGATATGAATCCCGAAAACACCAACTTAGACCACTAAAGAAATGGGATATGAATCCCGAAAACACTAACTTAGAATGGCCGAGTTCGACATTATAAGATATGCAGTGGGAAAATCTTGACGAGGAATGAAACCATATGATCCCTTATACTATGCTTTTGAACTTTGCAATTATGTTTTCAATTATGTTTTGTTTTCAATTATGTTTTCAATTATGTTTTTCCTTTATCATTAAGTATTAAATCGACTCAAATGTCTTATGAATGTATGGTGAATTAGCAAGCCTATTAAAATATTATTGAGTTTAATTATAAGTTATGATTTGTAAATGTTTAATTATAATTATAAGTATTTGCTACACCGAACCGAAATATATGGTACACCGAACCGAAGCGAACCGGAATGAGCCTACCCTCCCTCGTACCGGATTTTAAGAATTAGCGATCCGCGATCCCGTACCGCGATCCCGTACCGAAGCGATCTGCGTTCCATGTGACTATGGTTGAGCTCGTATACAACCCTAACTGATTCTTAAACTTTCATGTAGGATCAGTTTCCAAGGCCAAAATAATTAGCTCCATATATGTCACACCCCGCATAGAAATGGCGGAAACCGAGGTGCGCAGTGTATACGGTATCAGAGATTCAAGGTTACATCAAACATAAATAACCAAACATAATCAGCATAGATAAAAGAGTTGAATTAGAATACTTATTACAGTAATCCAAAATATCAAAATACGGCTACATAGTCTGGGATACTAAGGAATTACAACAAACAAAATAAATTCCAGCAAAAATCCACGTAGCCAGATAAAGCATAGCAATCATAAAGCAACCTCAAATCCCTGAAAAGCGTTAAAAATACGACGTCAACATAAAGTTGGTGAATTATTCGCAATAGTAAATAAAACATAATAGGATAAAGGTTTTCAATAAGTTTTGACCCAAAAGATGAGATTTGAAGATAAGTCTTTTAAAAATGATGTTTCAAAAATATACTTGAGGTTTACAAAACCTTTTGATAAAATACCCATAGTTGTACCATACGGTACCATAATCATTTCATAAAAATACCATACTAATTTCATAAAATATCATAATCATATCATAACATAAATATCATACTGGATAGAATATCGGCTTTAGGAACATACAATACACCTGACCCTTAATATGTAATGGCAACTAACCCCACCTAGTGTCTCAAACTAGGTTATCCTCGATAAAAATATTCGGTCGTAAGATTGTTAACACGGACATGGCACGACATCATCCAAAATAATGTTAACAATGAGGGTTCGTCAGACCCTTATAGCGCTATATATACTTCCGGCGGTCAAAGACTAACAGGTGTGTATACGGGGCCTTGTACTACCACATAGGCGGTACAAGTTGGGTGAGATCATCTTAAGCATTCATATCCATAATATGTAAGCATTGTACATACGTACCAATGCATACCATAATATCATACCATAATACATAACATAAAAATACTTTTGTTTAACGCTAATCATGCCCAAAAATATAAAAGCGGTAAAAAAAAAGGGCAACGAATAACTCACTGATAGCACAGCAATCCAAATCTTTATATGTGTCGGGAAATACAATAATACCGTCAAGCTTCAATGTCTAAGTGCCCTATACATCACGTAAATAAAACATGTCTAAGTATCTCTAAGTCTAGTAGGGTTATGCCTTAATGATTAACGTTTTATACGGGTTTTAAAATAACCAAAGGAATATAGATATAACGGAATACAAACGTTTCGGACAGTCAACGGACTAGATACGTGTTCTTCATACTTACGTGCACTACAAGTCACGTAAGTATCAAGTTACGTGATATACAAGAGTTACGGGTATAGTAGCTTGACAAACGAGGAAGTTACGTGAACTAACAAGATTTACGCGATAAAGGAATATAATTACGTGCATGAGGGTCATAATTACGTGACAAGGAGGTTTATTACTTGCATGGGAGCTAATTACGTGCTATAGTAACATAATTACGTGCATGGGAAGTTATTACGGGATATCCATGGCAATTACGTGATATACATCAAGAATTACGTGAATATCAAGCAGAATTACGTGACCAAGGGGTGTATTACGTGAACGATATTGGAATTACGTGATCAGCACGTAATTACGTGATGTGCAAGCAAACTTACGTGATCATAAACTCTATTACGTGAGCGTAACATTCATTTCGTGAGCTAGAAGGCTATTTCGTGAATCATAGAACGAATTACGTGATCTAGGGGAGAATTTCGTGAACGCAATTCGTGTTTCGTGAACGTAATTCACGTATTACGTGATACAAACTCGAGTTACGTGCTAGAACGGAATTTTGACGAAAAATGGTAATCGGAATTCGGTTTTGGAGTGTTTTAAAAGTCCAAATGATCTATAATCAAAACCCTATGTCCAGAATACTATTAGGAACAATAATCTTACATAAAATCTAAGTTTTGACGGTTAAAAATGTGATTTACGTGTTTGGATAAATATGGAATAAAGTTTAAAATCAAAACGAAGAAATACTTACTTGATCGAAATGAAATTCGGAGGATAGATAGAGGTGGTGATGGTGATCAATAATCCGGTCTCGGATCCAAATTTGGACGGTCGGATCGTCGGAAAATCTAGAGAGAAGGTGGAGGTGTTTGTGTGTGATTTTAGAGAGAGAGAGTGTGTGTAGCTTGGGGAAGAAGGTGAGGGGAATAAGGACAAAATTCTGTTTCTAATAAGGACAAAAAGGTTGGTAGGGACGATTTTTGTAATAAAATTTGACATAGGACCAATATTGTAATAAAATTTCTCGCGTAGGACTAAAAATGAAATATTTTTTAAACGTTAATCTTAATCATATAATTAAGGCATAATTCCCCTAAACTTATCATAAGAGCATACTAGACTTATACTAAAGGCACTTAAGACTATACGTTCCCGACATAAAGATCCGAATCACATACTATATACCCGATAAACGCAAATACACATAAAATATAAATACGATACTCATAAAATACGAATACGATAAACATAAAAAGGAATACAATAGGGTCAAAACACGAATATAGATAAATAAAACGAATACGAGACGATAGAATATTACCGTGAAATTCGCGAATGTCACAGTCTCCCCAAGTAAAAAGAATTTCGTCCTCGAAATTATCACTGGGTACTGCTTCCGGGAGAAAGGTGAGGATACTTCCGCAGAATTTCATCTTCGCGTTCCCATGTGAACTCAGCACCAAAGCGGGAATTCCAGCGAACTTTGACAATAGGGATCTTGCTTCGTCGCAGACGCTTAACATCCTTATCAACGATCTCGATCGGTTCCTCAACGAAGTGAAGCTTGTCGTCAATCTGGAGTTGTTCAAGCGGAACTAATAACGTTTCATCAGCCAGGCACTTCTTCAACTGAGATACATGAAATACATTATGTACGCTGCTCAGTTCTGCCGGCAAATCTAGTCGATACGCAGCTGGGCCGACACGGGCTAAGATCTTGAATGGACCTGTGTATCTCGGACTCAGTTTGCTGCGCTTCACAAATCGGACAACCCCTTTCCATGGAGATACCTTCAATAATACCATATCTCCAACACTGAACTCGAGAGGCTTCCTGCGCTTATCAGCATACTTCTTCTGTCGATCTCTGGCAGTAATCAATCGTTCCTTGATCTTGAAGATCTTGTCAGTGGTCTCTTGAATAATCTCCGGACCGGAAATCTGACTATCCCCAACTTCTGCCCAACATACAGGTGATCGACATTTACGGCCATATAGAGCTTCAAACGGTGCACACTTGATACTCGTGTGATAGCTGTTGTTGTACGAGAACTCAATCAACGGCAAATGAATATCCCAACTACCACCAAAATCAATAGCGCAAGCTCGTAGCATATCTTCCATAGTCTGAATAGTTCTCTCACTCTGACCATCGGTCTGAGGATGATAGGCGGTACTCATATCTAACCGTGTACCCATAGCAGTCTGAAAAGTCTTCCAAAATCGAGAAGTGAAACGAGCATCCCGATCGGAAATAATCGATACAGGAACACCGTGTTTCGATACGATCTCGGAAATATACAAACGTACGAATCTCTCCATCGGATAGTTCTCACGAATCGGAAGAAAATGAGCAGACTTCGTCAGACGGTCAACAATAACCCAGATACTGTCATAACCACTCGAAGATCTCGGAAGCTTCGTAACAAAATCCATAGTAATGCGCTCCCATTTCCACTCAGGAATCTTCGGTTGTTGTAGTAGCCCAGACGGTTTCTGATACTCAACCTTCACTTTAGAACAAGTCAAACATCGGCTAACATACTCGGCGATCTCGCGTTTCATACCCGGCCACCAATAAAAGTCTTTCAAGTCGTGATACATCTTGTCGGAACCCGGATGAATGGAATAGTTCGACTTATGGGCCTCGTCCAGAATCAACTGACGGATACTAACCGGAACCCAAATACGCTCGAGGAAATACAGAACTCCATCCTCCTTCGGTTCTAGTTCCAACGCCAACTTATACAATCTTTCCTCTTTAACACGGCCTTCAGTCATAATACCTTCCTGTGCTTGAATAATCCGAGCCTTTAAACTCGTCTGAATAGATATCACCATAGAACGAATACGGACCGGTTTGACGGTTTCCTTACGACTCAATGCATCAGCAACAACGTTCGCCTTACCAGGGTGGTAGCGAATGTCGCAATCATAGTCGTTTAATAACTCAACCCAGCGTCGTTGTCTCATGTTCAGCATCTTCTGATCGAAAATGTGTTGAAGACTCTTGTGATCGGTGAATACGGTACACTTGGTCCCATACAGATAATGTCTCCAAATCTTCAATGCAAAGACGACGGCTCCCAACTCTAGATCATGCGTCGTGTAATTCTGCTCATGGATTTTCAGCTGACGCGAAGCGTAAGCTATAACTTTACCATTCTGCATAAGCACACAACCCAGACCCTTGTGCGAAGCGTCGCAATAAACCACAAAATTCTCGGAACCAACTGGCAGACTAAGAATAGGTGCGTTACACAACCGCTGTTTCAATATCTGAAATGCTTCTTCCTGATCGGTAGCCCAAACGAATGGTTCACTCTTCTGTGTCAGCTTAGTCATAGGTGAAGCAATCTTGGAGAAGTTCTCGATAAATCGGCGGTAATACCCAGCAAGACCCAAAAATGAACGGATTTCGGTCGGTGACTTCGGTGCAACCCAACTTTTAACAGCTTCAATCTTAGCAGGATCAACATGAATACCCTTCGCGCTAACCACGTGGCCAAGAAATTGAACTTCGGATATCCAGAACTCGCACTTAGAGAATTTCGCATACAACTTCTCTTTTCGAAGCACTTCTAGAACAAGACGCAAATGCTCTTCATGTTCCTTGCGACTTCGGGAATAGATCAGAATGTCGTCGATGAATACGATAACGAATTTGTCAAGATACGGACGACAAATACGGTTCATTAGTTCCATGAATGCTGCAGGGGCGTTTGTCATACCAAACGGCATCACCATGAACTCGTAATGACCATACCGAGTACGAAAAGCAGTCTTAGGTATATCATCTTCTCGAACTCTCAACTGATGATAACCAGAACGAAGATCGATCTTTGAGAAATAGCAAGAACCCTGAAGTTGATCGAATAAATCATCAATACGAGGAAGGGGATAACGGTTCTTCACAGTCAACTTGTTTAACTCCCGATAATCAATACATAAACGCATGGAGCCATCCTTCTTCTTAACAAAGAGAACAGGAGCACCCCACGGGGAGAAACTAGGACGAATAAGACCCTTATCGACCAGTTCCTGAATTTGTTTCGACAACTCGAGCATCTCGGAAGGAGCCAAACGATACGGAGCTTTAGCAACAGGTGCAGCTCCAGGGATAAGATCAATACGAAAATCGGTTTGTCTCTGGGGAGGGACTCCAGGTAAGTCGTCGGGAAAAACGTCAGAATATTCGCGAACAATCGGCACACCATCAATCTTTATCGCGGAGTCTTTCTTCACCAAGTGAGCAAGATATAAAGAACAACCCTGACGGACATACTCGCGAACCTTCAAACAAGAAATAACTTTAAGGCGTTTCCCAGCTTTGTCTCCGTGTACAATCAACTGATCTCCATCCGGCTTCTGAATACGAATAAGCTTCTCATAACAGACTATCTCTCCCTTATGTTTCGCCAACCAATCCATGCCGACTACGACGTCGAAACTACCGAGTTTCATAGGAATAAGGTCGATGGAAAAAGGAATATCGGCTAAAACGAGAGAGATATCGCGAATAATTTCCTTAACACAGGCACATCTACCATCAGCTATTTCTACTTCATAGGCAGGCTCTAAGGGACTAGAGGTACGGTTTACTAAGGGGCGAAAGTCACTAGAAATGAAGCTTCTATCGGCACCCGAATCAAATAGAATAAAAGCAGGATAATCGTCAACAAGAAATGTACCAGTAACTACGGTAGGATCCTGATGAGCTTCCGCAGATTCCATAGCAAAAGCTCGACTCTTTGCAGGGTTTCCTCTAGCACTAGTACCAGCACCAGGAGTAGGATGGGAAGTAGATGATGCAAGCTTGGGACACTGCTGACGACGGTGACCCTTTTCTCCACACTCATAACAAGCTCCAGCAGTCCTATTACAATATTCCTCAGTGTGGCCTAACCTCTTGCAGCGTTTACAAACCCAACACGCTACATTGGCTGCATGAGTACTATGACAAGTGTCACACCTAGGGTGTTTACCCTGATAACCAGTTCCAGCTCCAGTCAACGCATAAACCTGAGGAAGTTGAGGCCTCTGGTCATGGCTACGGCTCCTCTTCCTCGAATTACTTCCATCCCTTCTAGCAGATCTACCAGTATCCCTACGACTCACAACTGGCTGCAGTGTACCACCACGGATTGCACTAGCGACCAACCTACCCGCGATATCAACGGCGCTCTGAAGTGTACCCGGAAGATGAGAAATAATATGGTCTCGCATAGTCTGCGGCAAACCATTCGCGAACCGTTCAATCCTCTCGTTCTCAGTACGAGCCAGACGAGGAACCAGGACGCATAAGTCATAGAAGCGGTTCACATACCCACGATAGTTAGAACCTTGCATAGTTAGGTTCCAAAACTCATCCTCCAATCGCTGCGTCTCCGACGACGGCACATATTCTTTCTTCATCATAACTTTCAAATTCTCCCAGGTCATCAAGGTGACAGCAGCTCGACCTTGAACCTTCTTCACAGAGTTCCACCAAGTGAGGGCTTTACCCTGGAACAGATAGGTAGAATACTTAACTCGGCTCTCATCGGCACATCCAGATACATCAAATACCGACTCCATCCTCTCAAACCATTGTAGGGTAGCAACAGCATCCTAAGTACCCCTAAATTCAGGAGGTCTGCAGTCTAGGAAGGCTTTATATGAGCAGCCTCGGGGTGGATCTTCAATCTCAATCCTTGGTCCACCAGATCCTATGTGCACTGCTCTGCCAACATCGGAACCATCGCGCCCAGACGCCATACCTTCAGCTCCAATATCAGGCATCTCGGGTACATCAAACTCTAAATCAGCATCTTGCACTGGTGTCTCCTTAAGTTGTGCCACAATCACTGGGATAGCCGCTGCAATCTGCTCCGCAATCAGCTGACTGATGTTTGGAGTAGCAGGAGTAGTATTGGGGACAGCAGTGGTGTTCTGAGCAGTAGCACCCGATCTAGTGCTGGCGCGACCTCGCCTTGCCGACCTTCTCGGGGCAGTGGCGGCAGGAGTAGCTCTAGTAGAAGTAGCTCTAGAAGAAGTTCTCTTAGGCGGCATCTTCTACGAATATCAAACGGAATAAATCAGAACGATAAACTGTATGTGCGACTAAAACGAGCAGGCCTCAAAACATAAAAAGCATAACAAAAGCACATATAGCATATAAATCACATACAGGCCCACAAAAGAAGGAAATGCGCACATAGAGTCAATCAGATAGGTCCAAAAGCCTAGGTCATAGTCTAAGTGATTCCGTAAGGTCACTTAGTTCGCTATAACCATTGGCTCTGATACCAACTTCTGTCACACCCCGCAAAGAAATGGCGGAAACCGAGGTGCGCAGTGTATACGGTATCAGAGATTCAAGGTTACATCAAACATAAATAACCAAACATAATCAGCATAGATAAAAGAGTTGAATTAGAATACTTATTACAGTAATCCAAAATATCAAAATACGGCTACATAGTCTGGGATACTAAGGAATTACAACAAACAAAATAAATTCCAGCAAAAATCCACGTAGCCAGATAAAGCATAGCAATCATAAAGCAACCTCAAATCCCTGAAAAGCGTTAAAATACGACGTCAACATAAAGTTGGTGAATTATTCGCAATAGTAAATAAAACATAATAGGATAAAGGTTTTCAATAAGTTTTGACCCAAAAGATGAGATTTGAAGATAAGTCTTTTAAAAATGATGTTTCAAAAATATACTTGAGGTTTACAAAACCTTTTGATAAAATACCCATAGTTGTACCATACGGTACCATAATCATTTCATAAAAATACCATACTAATTTCATAAAATATCATAATCATATCATAACATAAATATCATACTGGATAGAATATCGGCTTTAGGAACATACAATACACCTGACCCTTAATATGTAATGGCAACTAACCCCACCTAGTGTCTCAAACTAGGTTATCCTCGATAAAAATATTAGGTCGTAAGATTGTTAACACGGACATGGCACGACATCATCCAAAATAATGTTAACAATGAGGGTTCGTCAGACCCTTATAGCGCTATATATACTTCCGGCGGTCAAAGACTAACAGGTGTGTATACGGGGCCTTGTACTACCACATAGGCGGTACAAGTTGGGTGAGATCATCTTAAGCATTCATATCCATAATATGTAAGCATTGTACATACGTACCAATGCATACCATAATATCATACCATAATACATAACATAAAAATACTTTTGTTTAACGCTAATCATGCCCAAAAATATAAAAGCGGTAAAAAAAAAGGGCAACGAATAACTCACTGATAGCACAGCAATCCAAATCTTATATGTGTCGGGAAATACAATAATACCGTCAAGCTTCAATGTCTAAGTGCCCTATACATCACGTAAATAAAACATGTCTAAGTATCTCTAAGTCTAGTAGGGTTATGCCTTAATGATTAACGTTTTATACGGGTTTTAAAATAACCAAAGGAATATAGATATAACGGAATACAAACGTTTCGGACAGTCAACGGACTAGATACGTGTTCTTCATACTTACGTGCACTACAAGTCACGTAAGTATCAAGTTACGTGATATACAAGAGTTACGGGTATAGTAGCTTGACAAACGAGGAAGTTACGTGAACTAACAAGATTTACGCGATAAAGGAATATAATTACGTGCATGAGGGTCATAATTACGTGACAAGGAGGTTTATTACTTGCATGGGAGCTAATTACGTGCTATAGTAACATAATTACGTGCATGGGAAGTTATTACGGGATATCCATGGCAATTACGTGATATACATCAAGAATTACGTGAATATCAAGCAGAATTACGTGACCAAGGGGTGTATTACGTGAACGATATTGGAATTACGTGATCAGCACGTAATTACGTGATGTGCAAGCAAACTTACGTGATCATAAACTCTATTACGTGAGCGTAACATTCATTTCGTGAGCTAGAAGGCTATTTCGTGAATCATAGAACGAATTACGTGATCTAGGGGAGAATTTCGTGAACGCAATTCGTGTTTCGTGAACGTAATTCACGTATTACGTGATACAAACTCGAGTTACGTGCTAGAACGGAATTTTGACGAAAAATGGTAATCGGAATTCGGTTTTGGAGTGTTTTAAAAGTCCAAATGATCTATAATCAAAACCCTATGTCCAGAATACTATTAGGAACAATAATCTTACATAAAATCTAAGTTTTGACGGTTAAAAATGTGATTTACGTGTTTGGATAAATATGGAATAAAGTTTAAAATCAAAACGGAGAAATACTTACTTGATCGAAATGAAATTCGGAGGATAGATAGAGGTGGTGATGGTGATCAATAATCCGGTCTCGGATCCAAATTTGGACGGTCGGATCGTCGGAAAATCTAGAGAGAAGGTGGAGGTGTTTGTGTGTGATTTTAGAGAGAGAGAGTGTGTGTAGCTTGGGGAAGAAGGTGAGGGGAATAAGGACAAAATTCTGTTTCTAATAAGGACAAAAAGGTTGGTAGGGACGATTTTTGTAATAAAATTTGACATAGGACCAATATTGTAATAAAATTTCTCGCGTAGGACTAAAAATGAAATAATTTTTAAACGTTAATCTTAATCATATAATTAAGGCATAATTCCCCTAAACTTATCATAAGAGCATACTAGACTTATACTAAAAGCACTTAAGACTATACGTTCCCGACATAAAGATCCGAATCACATACTATATACCCGATAAACGCAAATACACATAAAATATAAATACGATACTCATAAAATACGAATACGATAAACATAAAAAGGAATACAATAGGGTCAAAACACGAATATAGATAAATAAAACGAATACGAGACGATAGAATATTACCGTGAAATTCGCGAATGTCACAATATATATGTATTTTTTAAATGTATTCATACATGTATATTTCAATAATTTAACATAAATATTGCTATTATGAGTTTTGATATACTTGTTCAATGGGTGTCAATGGTAACGTTGTCTTTCTCATTTTAATTTGTCTCGCGTAAACTAGTACTCTTCTCGTTACATTTCAGGTAGTAAAATGTCTGAAAGAGGTAAAGGAGTGGCAATTGGTATTGATCTTGGCACGACATACTCATGTGCTGCTGTCTGGTTTGACAAAAAAATCGAGTGGAGATTATACCTAATGAACAAGGAAACAGTATCACCCCTTCTTATGTAGCTTTCAATGATTCAGAATTAACGGTAGGCGATGGCGCGAAAAACCAAATCGCTAGGAACCCAACTAACATTGTGTTTGGCAGGTCCTTCTATAAATTATTCTTCTATATTTTTCATCAATTCGGATTGAAGCTATAAGTCTATAACCACATTGATGTTAAGCGTTTGATTCTAGTATTGAATTAATCGAACTAAGAACTTAACAAGATATACTTATGATTCAAGACCGACTTTTGCACATATTTTCAGCCAAAATATTCAACTATGAAAATAAACGTTTCTCAAAATGAGTTCATGAGTAGCTGTCTTTCGGAACAATATCTCAATGGAAGTTATGAAATTTATTAGAGTAAAATACATTTTTCATTCAATTGATTATAGTGAAAATGAAGATACATTCCTAAAAATTTTGAAAGTTCATTTACCGTCCATATGAGGAATTAAGAGTTGCTAGCTCATTTTTGTTTATGGTGAAAATTAAATGACTAAAATAGTTTTATCTTCAACCTTTTTGAGATTCATTTGATTTTATTTAAAATAATTTTTAATCGAAAATCATGATAATCAAAACTAGATAATTGGTAAAAGTTAATTGAAACTATTAAAATTTATTGTGCTTCACAAATATTATTAACTGTTTCTTCTTTGAAAGGCATTTTATTAACTGTTTTTGCTAACTAGGAATATTGAATTGAAACATCTTTACTAAATTATTATATGCAAAATTAACTTATTTACCTTTTAAAGAAGAAGAAAATAGATCTTAAAAGAAAAACGATTATGTTGAGCTCATGTTTTATTCGAGTGAAGTAAATTAATATTGCAATAAGCCCAACACAAAATGATCGTTTTCGGATAATAAAAAGGAAATGTTTCACACACTTATCTTATTAACATTTTGAAATTATATTACAACCACCGTAAAAGCAAGTTCCACCACCCTGCTTGTCACACCCCGCTTAAAGCGTAACACGAGGTGTTCCAGTTATGATATCAAGAGTAAAGGATTACAACAAACAACTATAACAAAAATACATCGAATATAACTATAATGAATCATGCCAAAGTAACAATATAAATGGTACAAAATATCGTTCAAATACATCGAATACAAGTACGGATCACCTAGGAACCAAAGATCCGCACATAAAAGCATGGCATGAAATCATAAAAAATCCCCAAACTCCTGAAAAGCTTTGAAAACGACATCAACACATGTTGGTGAATTATTCACAATTTTTAAATAAAAGTTGACCCATATAAAAGAGTAATAATCATGATAAGTTTCAAATGAAAAATCTTGTTTTACAACCTAAGTGCGACGTACATTGCCTAGACTAGTCATACACTGAACATGACCACACAAATATAACCCAAATCCTAAGGCGTGTCAATCCTAAGGCGTGGTGTCAATCCTAAGGCGTGCCAAAGAGGCCTAATGAACACCTAATCTAAGGCAATCATGATCCACTAGGTAAACAAGATTAACAGTAACGTTTAGCACATGCAAACATTTTTAAATACGTTTTCCAGCCCAAAAATAGTTAAGGTAAATAAGGCTACGATAACTCACAAAATAAGCTCAACAAATGTCGGGTCAACAATACGGAGCAAATACTCCCCCGCCTAAGTGCCCTATAACAACGATAAACATAGTCTAAGTATCTCTGTAAGTCTAGTACAGTTTAGCCTTGTCGGTTAAAGTTATATTATAAAGTTTATCAAAATACTCCAACAGATAACAAGTTGAGTCAAAGTGACGGATAGTTTAGACGATGTTCCGAGTCAATAAGGACTATAAGAAAGATATCAATAAATCTCGGTGTATATGACATTTAGAAAGGAATGATATTCCGAGCCGAAAAGGACTAACAAGAATATCGGTTGAAAGAAATATTGTTACCAAAGTTCAATTGAGATCGACCAAGATCAACGTCAAATATGTTGACTTGGTCAAAGTCAAAGTCAACTTTTTCAAAGGAAAGTCAAATTCAACATATAAGTCAAACTTTGACATTTTAAGAGTTTAAAACATTTGAGTTCAAAATATTTGAGTAAAAATAGTTTCAAAAGTGATTTTATAAAAGTTTGACGTAAAAACATTATTTTTTACGATTTTAGATTACGATCACGTTTTGGAACGAAAATGCATTTGTTGAAATATAAGTAAAAACGCTCGTTTTAATAATAATAAAACATTCATGATGGTCTTGACGTCTTTGAGTCCAAAGACGCTTATTTAACAATATTTATTACTTTTACGTATAATAATATAAGTATACATACGTTTTTTAGTCGTTTAAAATCATAAAATACGATCTGAGGCTCTACTGAGACGCACAAGTGAATCACTGCGTCGCAGTCACTTGGTTGCAAAATCTGTAAGGGGGTACGACGCAGTGGCCTATTTTTCAGATTGTTTATTTTTAACGTTTTGTCGAAATCCGATTTACAATAAGTTTTAAGGTCATTTATAAGCTGTCCAAGAGTCATATTATGTCCAATTTATGTTTACCAAGTCTTATATATAATTATATGTGAGGTTTTACATAATAATAATAATAATAATAATAATAATAATAATAATAATAATAATAGGTTACTTTTAGTAAAATATACATTTTAACACATTTTAAGTTATGTCTTAGTCCAAATTTCATGATTTGTCCAAATATTTCGTCTAATATGTTAAGTTAACCGTTTTAAGGCTAAAACCAGAAGACAAAGAAAAGATAAATTAAGGAGAACAACGAAAGTACCGTAGTCACCCGCAATAATCTACAATCTCGAGAATGTCACGAACACAATCCCGGAAAGTGAGCTTCGGTGGTGGTGGTGAGGAGATATCCGACTCCAAAACACAATATATTCCACCATTATCTTAGGGTTCAAAATGAAAGGAAAATAAAGAGATTATGGAAGAATTTATTTACCACAACTCAAGAACGAAGGTTCTTCGATATGATAGTCTAAGTCCAAGAGAAGAAGATGAAAACGGAGAAGGAAGCCTTGTAAGACAAGTGAACAAGGTTTGTGTTAGAAACCTTTAACAAAGTGGGAGAAAAGAGAAAAAGAGTGAAGAGTAACCTTATGCAAACTTATAGAAATTGATGGTTTAGTGAAGGAATGCTTGTAGGAGATGATTATATGTCTTTATCTTGCAAAAGCTTCTTCAAAATGAGGTGGAAAGGCTCTTATTTCTTTAGAAATGTTGAGAAAAAAAGAAGGTTTTTGTGATATGACTTTGTGAATGAAAAGAGAATATGAATTTGTGAGGTAAACTTGAGAATGTGGAAAGAGTATAGAAGGTATTTGAGATCCACAATTGAATCTAGGATACCCAAATGGGGCAATTTGTAGAAGGATTCACGTGGTCAAAAGTTGGAAAATCTCAAGAATTTGATCAAAAAGTCGTTTTGGCAAGATCTGCCAGACCAGCTACTGCGTCGCAGTCATAGAGGATTGCGGCGCAACGAGCTGCTTTTTAACTTCTTCCGTTAAATCTCCGTTAAAGGACTGAATTTGTAACAGATTCCGTTAGTTCTCGTTAAAGAACTAACTTTGTAAAAGATTTAGTTAGAGGAATAACTTTGTAATAGATTTTTAAAATGTTAATTTTAAACAACGATTACGACATAAACACCCTAACTTAAAACACAAGAATACTAACTACTCGGCACTTAGGTAACTATAACGCTTACGTCACGAGGGACGAAGCAACAAAAAGACATAAAACCCAACACATAAAATAAAGCGTGAATTAACACAAAGCGAAATAACAAGGGTCAAAACCAATTGCGAATAAAATAAAAGATACGGTATCGATTAATACCTCAAAATGACGGGTTGTCACACTCTCACCCTACCACCGTCGTCGGAACACCATACATCAATTCTAACGATGCAAACAGGCTGCGATGCATCTAAAAAAACAATCAATAACGATCAGTGCATCAATAACGAAGGGAGTTCATCTACATATCAGCGGGAGCATAAGGCTGTTATCAGTCTTGACTTGCTAGACATAGAGGAGTACGCTTCTCTATACAGTGGTCGTAACAAAATTGTGCGGCTTCTATTTATGGGGGAAAGATGTCCAAATCTTTCCATGCAGCTCGAAGCATTTAAAATGGCATATGATGAGATTAAGAAAGGTGTGGAAACCAAGCTGTTTAAGGAAGTTGTACAGAAGATTGGTGGTAGGTTAGGTTCCGATTATTGTCTGGATCTGAGCTGGATTGAGGCTGAGTAAAGAAAGAATTAAAAAAGAAATCAAATTTTATTTGGTAATAAGAAAATCGATGTTAATTTTAGGATCCAGCTCAGATCCAGTTCAGATCCAGACCATAATCGGAACCTAACCAACCATCAATCTTCTGAACAACTTCCCTAAACAGCTTGACATCTATACCTTTCTTAATCTCATCATACGCCGTTTTAAATGCTTCGATCTGCATGGAAAGATTTGTTCATCTTTCCCCCAAAAATAGAAGCCGCACAATTTTGTTACGGCCACTGTATAGAGAAGCGTACTCCTCTATGTCTAGCAAGTCAAGACTGATAATAGCCTTATGCTCCCGCTGATATGTAGATGAACTCCCTTCGTTATTGATGCACTGATCGTTATTGATTGTTTTTTTAGATGCATCGCAGCCTGTTTGCATCGTTAGAATTGATGTCTGGTGTTCCGGCGACGGTGGTAGGGTGGCAGGGTGGTGGAAATTGCTTTCATGATGGTTGTAATATAATTTCAAAATGTTAATAGGGTAAGTGTGTGAAACATTTCCTTTTTATTGACCGAAAATATCATTTTGTGTTGGGCTTATTGCAATATTAATTTACTTCACTAAAATAAACACATGAGCCCAACATAATTTAAACATCTCCTTCTTCTTTAAAAGGTAAATAAGTTATTTTTGCATATAATAATTTAATAAAAATGTTTCAATTAAATATTCCTAGTTAGCAAAAACAGTTAATAAAATGCCTTTTATAGAAAAAACAGTTAATAATATTTGTGAAGCAGAATGAATTGTAATAGTTTCAAGTAACTTTTACCAATTATCTAGAGAACATAGAGAACATAGTTCTAATCAAATTTTTGTTGGGCTTATTCTATACATATAAGTATTTAGTAAAACATGAGCCCATCATAATTTAAATTAAAATAAGTTATTTTAATATAATATTAATGGTCAAACTTAAGTAAATATTTAGTAAAAATCAACAAATTCCATTCATAGAAAACAATTAATATTTTATATTTATAGTTAATATATTTGTTTATTATATATAGAAAATAGAAAATAGAAATATAATTAAGTGTATTAGAAAATACATAATCATTAAAAGTTTTTTTTTTTATGAAGGGCGAAATGACATAAAAGGTAACAAAAAACATGACTTTTGACAATTGAAAATTTGTTAGAGAGAATTGCAACAAAACAGATTACATTAGACATAGAAGTTAAGTTATTAAATTCACTAATCCTTCCTTGTACACCTTATTCCACGGTAAATAGACATTAATTATTATATTCAACCTATTTTTTTTTTTTTGGAACGGCAATTCTCCTACGGGCCAGTAATGGAGTATCATCGTGCCACCATTACCGGCCACCCCCATGCTCGCCTAAGAGGAAACCCTCTGGAGAGGCTCGAACTCGAGACCTCTCCTTCACCGGGAAAACCCCTTACCAACCAGGCTGAACCTGATTGGCTATATTCAACCTATTTTGACCTTTCATTTTTAATCACTATTTTGTACTATGTGATGTCCAATGGATATCAATTACCAACATTTAATATAAATGAACTTTAAATTTCTAAATATATTGATAAAATATATTTAATATATATTAATTATATATGTTTTTCTACTTATACTATTATATTAGAAAATTTGAAGCTTATTTAAATCATATGCAATACCGATGTCCACTTAACATCATATAAATGAAACGCCACTTTCGTTTTAGCAATTATACCATTACTTTTTTACATTTTTTTAACATACACTACTACATTTATGGTTATCTAGACCCATATATTTAGACCGGTAAAAATGTAACAGGTCTATAAAAGTGATAACACGTCTTAATATGTCATGGGAACCGGTCTAAATGTGTTAAGAGGTCTAAAAAAGAATGAACAGGTCTAAATGTATCAAGAGGTCTAAAAAAGAATGAACCGGTCTAAATGTATCAAGAGGTCTAAAAAAGAAATGAGAGCGACTAAATTTAAAAGACCGGTCTAAATGTATCAAGAGGTCTAGATAATAATATATGAACCGGTCTAAATGTATCAAGAGGTCTAAAAAAGAAATGAGGGGTCTAGATAGTAATATATAAACGGTCTAAATGTATCAAGAGGTGTAGATAGAAAATGCAAACGACTAATTCTAAATCACGTGGTCTAGATAAGATTTTGAGGAGATTTTTAAACGTGGCCAGTAAAATTCCTCCTAAAAACTAGTTATTTTCTAACTTATATTCTCTATATCTATTATTGATTACATTCATTCAATAATCAAAAAAAAAAAAAACTCCATTAATGCTCTGTGAAAAGTGATTCTCTATTTTGAATTCAACTAGGATTTTTTCTAAGGTAATACTAATAAATACCATTTTTTATATTTTTTTGAGATAATTATATGTGTTTAAATTCATATTTGTGTTCATATGAAAATATGTTTGTTTCTCTCTTACCATATCTTCTATATAATTGTCAGGAAATTGAGGAAAATTTTGGACTTTGCATAATTCATTCAATATCACACAAGATATATACGACATTCATTTGTGAAAGTAAGTGTTTTTTTCTTCTAAATCCTTTGAAAAACACAAATATTTTACATAACATTCATCTATTATTGTATAATTCATAACCCATTAGTTAAATACCCGTCCAAAATTAACCTAATAGAGGTTAATTTCGGATAGTCCCCATTTTGGGACTGTTTTTTGAATACATTGTCTCATTTAGGATGTGAATGTGTATTATCATTTGAGTATTATTTAAGAAAAAAAATCTTCAACATTTCCCTTTACTCCTACGAATATGAGTTTTACACGCATATTTAGGGAGTTAAGGAGAAATGTTGTCGATTTTTTTTCTTAAGTAATACTCAATGTGATGATACACATTCACATATGAGACAAAGTATTCAAAAAATGGGTTAGGATTTCCACATGAACCACATTTGTACATAATCATGTCATGTATAGCATCATGTTATAATTAAGATATTTGTTTTTGTAAATTATAGATGGATCGGAGTAGATGGATGTACGAGATAGAACGTGTTACCAACGAATACATGGAAATGTTATCCAATTTCATTAAAGTTGCTGAGGATGATCGGATAAAGAGAAGAAGAACCATAATTAATTGTCCTTGCAAAAAATGTACAAATGGCCAGTGCTTTAGTGATTCTACCGTTATTAGAAATCATCTATTAGTAAACGGGTTTATGAGAGGGTATACTTGTTGGTCTTTTCATGGTGAATCGTTAGTTGATACAAATACATTTGTTTCTGACTGTAATAATAATGATGATTTATTCAAAAGTGATGATGATAATTTTGATAGGATGTTTAATGATTTGGAGGATAATGTTACTGAAGAAAATCATGATAAATTCCACCAATTGTTTGTTGATTCCGAAAAACCATTGTATAGAGGTTGTACGAATTTTACCAAACTTTCTGCCGTGGTAAAATTATTTAACTTAAAAACAAATAATGGTTGGTGTGACAAAAGTTTCACAAGCCTATTAGAGTTGTTGCGTGATATGCTCCCTGAAGATAACGAGTTGCCCATTTCAACATACCAAGCGAAAAAATTGATGTGTCCGATGGGTTTGGAAATAAAAAGAATACCTGCATGTCCAAATGATTGTATGTTATACATAAATGATGACGAAAACCTACATAAATGTAGGATATGTGGAACATCTAGGTATAAAAATAAAAAACTAATTGGACTTAATAGTGATGTTACGAAGAACGGACCCCCAACTAAATTATTGTGGTATTTTCCAATTATACCAAGACTGAAAAGATTATTTGCAAATTCCAAAGACGCAAAATTGTTACGTTGGCATGCAGAGGAGCGTAAAAGGGATGGAAATCTACGACATGTGGCTGATTCACTTCAATGGAGAAATATTGATAACGATTTTGAAGATTTTGGAGATGAGATAAGAAATATACGGTTCGGACTCAGTTCAGATGGATTTAATCCTTTCGGAAATATGAGTAGTCGTCATAGCACTTGGCCGGTTCTTTTATGTATATACAATCTTCCACCATGGTTATGTATGAAACGGAAATACATCATGATGTCACTATTAATTCAAGGTCCGAAACAACCCGGAAACGACATTGATGTATATTTAGCTCCGTTAATTGATGACATGAAGAAATTATGGAGTGAGGGCGTAGAAGTATATGATGCGTACAAGAAAGAGTACTTCCAACTCCGGGCCATGATTTTTTGCACTATTAGTGATTTTCCAGCGTATGGTAATTTGTCAGGATACACTACGAAAGGAAAAAATGCATGTCCTGTTTGTGAAGACGATACTCACTCGATGCGGTTGAAAAATTGTAAAAAAACGGTATATATGGGACATCGAAGATCACTTCCAGAGAGTCACGTGTACCGTAAAAAGAAGGATTTATTTGATGGTAATATTGAGCTTAGAGAGCTACATGCACCATTAGATGGAGAAACTACTCTCTCTCGAGTTGCAGATTTAAACATTGTGTTGGGAAAAAAAAATAGTGCTCCTCCCACGGGTATTTGGAAAAAAAAGTCTATATTTTGGGAATTAGAGTACTGGAAGTACTTGGTAGTGAGACATTGTCTTGATGTTATGCATATAGAGAAAAATGTATGTGAGAGTTTGATAGGCTTGTTGTTAAACATTCCAGGGAAAACAAAAGATGGAATTAAAGTTCGAAAGGATATGGAATTAATGAAGATTAGACCAGAGCTTGCACCAAAGGATATGCCGGGAAGGAAAAATTTGTATCTTCCGCCAGCCTGCTATACCATGTCGAAGGCCGAGAAAACTAAATTTTGTAAATGTTTAAATGGTGTTAAAGTTCCCTCCGGCTATTCTGCTATTATTAAGAAGTTAGTTTCAATGAAGGATTTGAAGTTGCTTGGTATGAAGTCACATGATTGTCATGTTTTAATGACACAAATGATTCCGATCGCAATTCGTGGAATATTACCCGATCGCATTCGACACACGATAACAAAACTTTGTTTGTTTTTCAACGTGATTCATTCGAAAGTGATTGATCCCGAGGTGTTAGATGAACATCAACGTGATATCATCTTAACTATTTGTGAACTTGAGATGTACTTTCCACCTTCTTTTTTCGATGTTATGGTTCACTTGGTTACTCATATCGTTGGAGAAATCAAGGCGTGCGGTCCAGTTTTCTTACGATACATGTATCCATTCGAAAGATACATGGCGGTCTTAAAAGGGTATGTAAGGAACCATCATCGACCAGAAGGTAGTATTGTTGAAGGATATGCTTCCGAGGAGGTGATAGAATTTTTCACAGAGTATATGAAAGGTTTTAGAAGTATAGGGGTTCCGCAAAGTCGACACGAAGGTAGGCTTACCGGGCAGGGGACACTTGGCCGCAAAACGTGGGTGTCGAATGTACACGACTTACACGAGGCACATTTTACCGTTTTACAACACACGACATCTATCGCTCCATACATTTATGAACACAAATCATGGTTGAGAAAAGAAAATTTGTCAAAGAACTCGATATGGTTGGCCAGTGAACATAATAGAACATTTTCAGAATGGTTGAAAGACAAAGTTAAGAGTACACTTCCTAATGTTGATAAATCAATAGAAAATTTAGGATTTGGTCCTAAACATGTAGTAAGATATGAAGGCTACGACATTAACGGGTACACATTTTACACCAAAGAACAAGATGGAAAGAGTAGAGTGCAAAATAGCGGAGTAACTTTAATAGCCTCGTCGACCGAAGTATCCACGGTCAATCGTGAAGAAAGATCAAGGATTGCCAAAAACTCTTATTATGGTGTCATTCTAGAAATATGGGAATTGGATTATGGTTCGTTTGTTATACCTATGTTCAAGTGTAAATGGGTCGATAACGGTACAGGTGTTAAAGTTGATGAAGATGGTTTTACAACTGTCAATCTCTCCACTAACGGTTATGTATCTGAACCGTTCATTCTAGCAAAACTGGCCACCCAAGTATTCTACATCGAGGACCCGAAAGATTCAAGATTCCACGTCGTCCAGTATGGAAAACGTCGTATAGTTGGTGTTGATAATGTTGTAGACGAGGAAGAATATGACCAATTTGACGAGTTACCTCCGTTTTCCGTCGGTATTGCACCTCTACATGCAGTTCTTGATGATGCCGTGTACTTCAGAGATGACCACCACGAAGGACATGAAGTCTGATACAAATAATGATGGTAATAACTTAATACTATTAGTATTATTATTAATCAATTCTTATTAGTGATTTTATTTATTAAATTCAAGTTATCTAATACTTTATTTTTTCAGGAAAAATATGCAACCACAATAAATGAAGAACTTCGATAAAACGAAGACATGTTTTACTTTATTTAGACAGTTTCTATGAATCATTTCATTTTTGAACTCGAATAATGTTGACATATGTTTCATGTGAAGTTTTTTTTTTCTCTTATGTTTTTGCTATATTTTATTCGTGTTAGATATACATTGGGATTTAGACAATTAAAACGATTGTGGTCATTAACTCGAAACGAATTTAAGAATGCTAAAAAAATCGTATATATAAATTTTTAGATTTATATAAACTAAGGGGGTGTTTGTTTCGGCTTATATAACCGACTTATGAGCTTATGTAATTTTTCACAAGCTCATAAGCCCATTTTTTTCAACTTATGAGGTTATCAAGTTGAGCTTATGAATTTAAATAAGTCATACGCTCAGCTTAATAAGCTCATAACATGATTTCTTCATGTTATATGTCTATCAGATTCATTATGTTATGTTGATCTGTATGTCAATTTTCATGAAACTCTGTTAGAAATTTGGTGTTCATATGTTGATGATGGTCTATTCTTATAACTGTATAAGATGTTTTTACTTTACTATTTCTAGAATTGTAAGTATAATGCTTTTGATCATGGATAAGAACTGGAAGTATAATGATTTAAATCGTAGATAATGTAGTTGAGAAATCGAGATTATTAAGAACTGCTAGTACCTGAAGAAAACTCTTAATATCCCTAACAGAAACCTAGGTTAAGAAAACACGGTATTTTATCTTTGGTTATACAAGTTAAGTACCGACTCTATGATAACCTAAACTATGGATCATGCCACTCTGGCCATGAACAGCCGACATCTAGTCTCTTTCCCAATCTGTATGTTCGCTGGTATTTTTGTACATGGTTCTCCAGCCATTTATATCTGAAATGGACTATAGCGGCTGCGTTAAAGCCTACTGTGTTATTTTCTCATTTTCTTCAGTCTTTGCATTTGGTTTTTTTAACCTGCTAGCTGGAAAGTGTAGCCTGGCCACAAGCGGACTTGGTGCTCGTGTCTTCTGGTCAAATCCTCTCACAAAAACAAATCCTGAAACACACATCATTAATACCAAGCCGCCCAAGAAAACGAAAAAATAGATATACTAAATTATAATAGGGATAATAATAATAAGTATTGTAATATTATACATACCTCTCCAAAAGCAATATTGAATATCCTCTGTTGTTAGGCCTGAACAAATAAGATAGATACGCATAAGTTTTGTTTACATTTTGGTTTGATTTGAAGCATTACGCCAATTTTACCTTTAAATATTGTTGGTATGGAAGTTCCAAAATAAACCATTCTTCTTGGTAAATTCCATAACCAAGATCTCGGGACATCGATTGGGTTAAGACTTGAGTCATGGTCTGCAAACACCTGCATCTCGATTGAAGTATTTTTGTTTAAGGAAAGTAAAGAACATACTTTTTAATAACTATGAAGAACTGAGATTAGCAGAGTAAGATTAGCGGAGTCAGCGGTAAGTTATATACCTCATTGACTTGGAAATATGTGCCATTGAGTGGAAAGCTTCCTCTCATGGCAGTTCGGCATGGTATCTGCTCATGATAGGCAATGTGAGATTAGATTTAACAATTCCCGTTATAAGCTGGTTCGCTTTACACGATTAATTACTCACCAGGAGAGTCCCACGAACGGTTTGGGCATTTGCCTCTCGGGTGCTACTGCAGAAGAAACATGTTTCTTCGTTGCATAATATGCCAGATTCTTGGGAGGAACATTGTCCTTCTGGTGGTTGCATCGAATCGGCAGTTTCACCTGGTATAAAGGAACAAGGATCATCAGGTTCTCGTGTGTCCAGCTGAAATTTAGGGAGCATTTGTTGATAAACTGAAAAATAATTTAAAAATTTGTATTCATTTTAAGGCGTACTTACTCCTTTTAAGAGAGGATGTGAATCCGGAAGCTCATAACTGCAACGTTGATATGCAAAAGCCATTAGAACTTGCACAATCGCTAAACACAACATATTGGCATAAATTACACATTACTTACACTTGGTGCTCTGTTCTTAGCTGGCTCACATTTTTAAGTTTAGGTGTAGGGATCGAGGCAACTTCTGACGTGATAGCGACTAACGCCTTGGACATGCCACCTTCTCCAAGCTCCATGTGTCTTTCCATGAAAGTTTGCAAGTTTTGAATAAACTCCTCCATGTTTAGTTTGATCATTGGAATTTCTTCACTATCTTCACAAAAGTCCTCTATATCAAATTCTTGGTGTTGTATTTGTTCTGGCTCCGGAGTTGCTGGCACTTCAACTATAGGCTCAGGCGATGTTGGCATCTCAACGATAGGCCCTGGTGATGCTGGCATCTCGACTATAGGCCCAAGAGGCGCTGTTGGTTTTTCAATAACAGAAAGGCACTTTTCGACTTCAGATAGTGGTTGCAGTTTTTCACTTGCAGGAGGTAGCGTTAATTGACGGCTTATTAAACGGGCTTATGAGCTTATGTAATTTTTCATAAGCTCATAAGCTCATTTTTTTCGGCTTATGAGCTTATGAAGCTCAGCTTATGGTTTATTTAAATTCATAAGCTCAACTTGATAATCTCATAAGCTGAAATAAATGGGGTTATGAGCTTATGAAAAATTACATAAGCTCATAAGACGGTTATATAAGCCGAAACAAACACCCCCTAAATATAAACATTAATAAAGTTGTTAAATAAAATTAAGAGTAATCAAATAATTTAAAATACTATATATATTTCCTAATTCTAATCAAATTCAAATTGTACCTATTTGACCTATAATATCCAGGGAACTAAAAGAAAAAAAAAGGCCGCCAAAACAATAACCCTCCAAAAAAGAAACCGCTGCTGATTTTTCTAATTCTAATCAAATTCAAATAGTTACTGCACCATACCACCACAACAATTCCACCGCTGTTGATCCCATCCAGCGAGCCACAACACCTGCTGCTCACAACCAGCGACCCACGACGTACACCTGTTGCTGAACTGCCATTGTCATATCCTACAAAGATGGTACATCTATGTTTAACTTTTTTTTCTAATCAAAATAAATTGCTATGTAGCCTGTAGAATACTTCAATTTGTTAACAGTAACGTATTTAAAATCTTAAAACATGTTCAAACCTCTTAACAACAAAACTCATATAATATAACCCATTAAGATAAAGATCCATTTAATCAGATCCCGACCCGACCTGAAAATTGATTCAAGTATAAGTATATCAAATTAAAGCTAAAAAAACAAGTGAAATAAAAGGTACCTGTTGGAAGCTTTTGAATGTTTTTCCGATGGTTTTCCCAACTTCTAGCTCTAGATCTGTTTTTTCCAACTACTACTACTTGATTCAAGGTTTTGAATGTACTCCTGTTGAATAAACATGAATTTGAAGAAGATAACATAGCACTTGTTTTTGAAGTAGATTGTGAAATTGACATCGTCATGAGATGAGTTGAAATTGCCATGTTTCTTTAGTAGTAGTAGGTTGAAAAAATGAGATGGGAAAGAAAGGAGGTAGGTGGATGAATTTATGATGATCAAGATATTTGTATAGGCAGTCTTGAGTCTCGTGTTTTATCTTTTATAAAATAAAAATATTAACTATTATCATGTGTATATATTTTTGGTAGGTAGCAAACTTTCAGCTAATTTATCTTTAAACCGGTCACTAGGTTTAGGTGTTCTTGCGTTGATTACCTTTTAACTGATGAACACTTATTCTGCTTATTTTTTTAAGGACCAAAACAACGGTATAGGTGAGAACCGACGTCGGAAAAAAAGAGGACCTAACAAACGTACAGAAAAATCTCTTGTTCCGCTTGAAGTGCAATTTGACAAAAATGGCAAAGCTATTGGTGAATTTCAAAGGGTTTTTTCTACTTATGTAGCGGCTACTACGAGGTGTAGGATTAGTTATCTATTAGATGACTGGAAAAAAGTACCCGAGGAAGAGAAAGATGCATTATGGCTGGACATCAAGGTAATATTCTTAAAATGATAGTTTCCTTTTTTATTTAATATATAGTCATTATTGAAGTTTCATTTCTACATCATTCAGGATCATTATAACATTAGAGATGATTTTGCGAAGGAAACAACGCTTCTTCATTGCGGCTCGGCTTTTAAGAGATTCAAGACAAAACTAAGAAAATATATGGACAATGATCAACTTCCTTATATTGAAGAAAACGAATACAGTTTTATAACAGCGGAGAAATGGGAGGAGTTCTGCGAGAAGGAAAATAAACCCGACAAAAGAGTAAGTTTGAGGTACTTATATTATTACGAGTATAAATTTGGATTGTGATACTGTTTCTAATACGTTCTTTACTCCTATGTAAAGGCACAACGGGAACAAGGGAGGTTAAATGCGTTGAAGCAAAAGAATTATGCTCATTTAGGCAGATCAGGATACCGTGGCCACATAAAAAAGTGGGAGAAAGAGAAAAGTGATCCGAATAAGCGGACAATTTACCACGATATCGATGATACTCCTACAAGGCACTGGGTGTTGAGTAGGACGAAGCCCAATGAAGAAGGAAAGAGGGCATTATGTCCCGATACAAATCCTACACTTATAGATAATATTGTAATATATTGGTTTGGTCTTAATGTTATTATTAACTTGTCAACTGTTATTGTTTATAATAGAATTGTCTTGGTTTTCTCTTTAATTAATAGGTTAAGACGGATAAAGTTGGAGGAGATGCAATGAGAGAACATGTAGGAAAAGAGCACGGAGGTCGAAAAAGGGGAGTTGGGAGTCATATAGGCTATAAGAAAGACCTAGAAGGACGTAAAAGAAAGAAAGAAGAACAACAAGAAGAAGATCAATTTTTTGAAAGAGTAAAGGTTTTTGTGTGTGAGAAAGTAGAAGAGCGAGCTAAAGCACGTGAACCGGATACGACATCATTAGACGAACAAGTAGTGAATGAGAAAGTGATGAAAGAACGAGTGGTGCAAGAACGGGTAGTACTAGATCAGGGTTTGCAAAAACAACGGGTAGATGAACAAAGGGTGCAAAAACGAGGGGTGCTGGATTTGCAAGACATAAAGGTAGTTTTTTGTTCTTTTTAGTATAAAATCCCTTTACTAAATATTTCAATATGTTTATACACATATATAAATTCCGAAGTACTTTTCATGTTTGCTAATTGTTTACAGGAGGCTACAAAAATCGTTTTGTTCCACCCGCAGAGTGTAGAGCCTATTGAGTGTGCTAGAGGAACGGTATATCCAACAACGACAGATACTCTAGTACATGGATCATATGTGATTCCTTGCTACATGAAGGTGTCGATAGAACGTGTTGTAAAAGAGTATGAAACCTTGAGGCTTCCAATGTCGGTTAAAGAATATCACTATAATACATTGAAGGAGGTGATAGGGACTTTTGTTCAATGGCCTCTCATGAAAATGTGTCGCAATACTAAGGTACAAGTGAAAAGTGTTTACTTTTATGGTTTATATGTTATAAATGTAATATTAGGTTTATAATGTTTATACATACTTATTTAGGCGTATTCAAATTATAGTTATGTAGTTGCTTTATGTCATTGATAAGATTTGTTCATGTCGTCAAAACAAAATTTTTAAATAGGGGATGGCGTCGATATCAAAAGTTAAAGATTCACCGAAACCAACATTGTTGGCTAAAAATGTCCACAATCATAAAGAGGTAAATGCTAACAATAAACCTTTTAGTTATACGCGGATTAATATTAACTATATCATATAAATTGAGAATATACCGTTGTGTTTACAGGTTTCCCCACGAATGAAAGGATTATCGGAGGCTAAAGAACAAAAGAAACCCAAGGTGTATGACGAGTTGGTTTTATTGGAAAATGTCATACCCAACAGAATACGTGTACACGAAGCGTATACTCGGTGGATTACTAAAGATGATCCTACTACGGGACACATTTTTACTGCTCCCCCACGGATGTTTGGGCAACCAAAAGAGTTCTTATGTACAGTTGATGTTAACGATATTATGGCTCTTTGGAAGTATCGTTGGATCGATTGCAACCTCATAGTTTCTTTCATGATGTAAGTTCATTTGTTTAATGTATGACCTACTTATAATTTGATTTCACGTTAATTTATATTTAATATTTTTTTTTTTTTGTATTTCTAGCGGCCTACACAAGATGATGAAAATGTCATGTCGTAACTCATATGCGTTATTGAACCCCCACTTAATTCGGGACTCTGCAATCACTTCTCAGAAATCCAGTGTAATAGAGTATATGAAGAAAACATTCGACTCCAATAAAAATGATGCCTTCGCACCATATCTTCAAAAGTACTTAATCTAGATCCTTAAATTGCTTCATTATATTTCATTATGTATGTTCATCGTTTATGCTAACGAGTTTAAATTTCACCAGCGGTCATTGGGTGCTGTTTATTATATCTCCTAAACGGTATAGGGGGATTATTGTGGATTCATTAGTTATGAAACCAAATAATCAAAAGAAGACGGAGAATGATTTTTTGCTCACAGACTGTGTAGATGAGTAAGAAATTATATATTTTTTATTTTGGTATTAAATTAAATTGTTTCTATAATTCTAACACAATTGTAACATTTCCTTTAGGATCTTCCCGATTTGCTCCTGGAAAGTGGTTAAGGTAAATCATCGAACTATATATATTTGAGAAAAAATGATATTATTGTTGCAAGCTTAACATGTATATGTAATTGTGGTATTAAAATTAGTGCAATCAACAAACGGCTAATTGGCAATGCGGATATTATGTGCTCAACTGGATGTATTGTATAGTAAATCAATATCATGATGTTGCTGATATTAATAGAGTAAGAATATATAAGCTTTATTGTTTTTTTTATGTATTTTTTCTTATATATTTGCTAGTTAAGTAACGATTTCTTATGTATATATATATATATGTATCATTTATATTTTTTTTTACATATAGATCTCTTGGGATGAACATGCGTTATCTAAAACGGATTTAGAAGATATAATTGAAAAGTGGCATCTATTTTGTCCTTTTTAATCAGGTATATTCTAAACAACTCGTTACATCTAAACCTATTTCCTTCTATGTTTACATTACCCTATATATGTCGTAAAAAGACTTCTATAATTCACTTTGGTGTTCGTAATAAATTCATGTTTAGACTTTTTGAAGACTAAAAATGTTTATGTTGATCTTAATGTCTTTTAGGGACAAAGGAAACTCGAAGAGCCATCCTGGACAAGAAATTAAAAGTTTTTGGATCTATTAGTTTTTGGCGCTTGAGATTTCATATCAAGTAGTTAGTTATGTTTAATTTTGTTGAATATTATGTAGTAAATACGATTGGATTATGGTTTTGTATGTACCTGAACGTGTGTTAATACTTTGAATATTTTCATAATATATTTTCGTTTCAATAATAGCATTGAATTTTTTGTTTGGGTTATAAATTCCAGATTAATGTAATCTGTGATTTTAGATTTTGGAATTTATGAGGTCTAAAAGACATATTAACCGGTTTAAAAGAAAATATTAAGACCTGCTAAAAGAGGTCTAAAAGAAAATATTAAAGGTCTAAAAACAATATGAATATGACATATTAACCGGTCTAAATGATATTCAAACTTGCGCCAAAAAATTAATAAGAGGTCAAATTGATAATAAAAAATTAATAAGAGGTCTAATTGATAATATGAACAGGTCTAATTGATAATATCAGGACCGGTTAGAGAACCGGTCTACATTACTTTTAAGCAAGTAGACCTCTAAGATGTAGACGTGTTCAATAACCGGTCTAATAAGCCTTTACAACCGGTCTAAATGATACTTTTTGTAGTAGTGATACCATTTTAGTTTTTAATCTTTACTAGTTTCAAACGGGAAAATTGTACAAAAAAGTAACAAAATTTGACCCAATTATCATTGTGTGTAACAACTTTGTTTTTTATCAAAGAAATTATCAACTTTAGATAGATTGTCATTATATGAAAACTTAACTTGAAATCTCAATAGTTTTTTTATTTAACTTATTTGTACTATTTGCTGGCGGAAATGATAGAGACATTTTGTCTCCGAAACTTGTCATGGTTTGATTTCAGTTACTTTCAACAACTACACCAAACTCTGCTTTGATACAGTGGTGCAATCAACTAGCAAGTATGAAATGCACGTTATGTTTATATTGAAACTAGGAAGCAAACGTCTTTTTAAGAGCGCTTGTTAAGCTGTGCATCATATGTGTGAGTCGACAATTCTATACAACCCTCTAATAGCTTGTAAACAGCGAGAAAATAGTCATATCAACTGATGTATTAATAAACAGAAACGAAATACGTTCTAATGTAACAAAAGTTGGAAATGTTGGATTAAATTAGATTGATTCATGATATTCATTTACCTCCTGCAGATGATCCGGAGATGTTGTTGAATAGATTAGCCATCTATGATTCCCAAATTGAGATGATCGTGTTAGGATGGAGTAATTGAGAGAATACACTATGTGTGTTAGGGATGATGGTGATAAGAATAAGTGACCAACCCTAATAAGGGTTTATGATGGTCCTTATATAGACACTCAAATTAGGAGTGTGTACCATTTAGTCCTTGGTGTTTAATAAGTGTTTATATTATAAGCTCTCATAGTTCCGATCACCTAATGGGAAATCTATAGTGTCGGTAAGGTAAATACGTCCATCGAATATTTACTAGACACAGATTTCAGTTAGTGTCAGTCATCATATCAGTAAGGATAAATGATCAATGAGGGTCACAAATAATATGGGTCCAACATTCTCCCACTTGACCGAGTAGATCATTTATCTATGAGTATTGATAAGTCCGTACGAGATAATACTCATTTTGTTTAAAACCGAAATCATAGTTGATAAGTACAGTCGTAGAGAAGAACATCTACTCAGGACCCCCACTAGTCAAACTATGACTCAAATTCAAAACTGAATAAGCAATGATAGACCAACTAAGACAAATTTTGTTATAATAATGTCCAACACAGTTATGCGCATAAGGTGTAAATAATAGACAAACAAAATCTGAATAAGGAGGAAAATTTTTCATTAATAAATAATAATGACCAATAAGTACAACAATGCTATTAAATTAAGTCTTTTGTAAGCCCCATATTCGACACGTGTCCTACGAATATATTAGGAGGAAGACCTTTGGTCATCGGATCCGCTAGCATGTCATGTGTACTTATGTACTCAACACAAAGAACATTTTCCTCAACCCGTTCGCGTACAAACAGATACTTTGTGTCGAGATACAGCCCATCGCCAGTCGAACTGTTACTGTTCGAGAAAGTTACAGCAGCTGAGTTATCACAGTAAAGCTTCAATGGTCTAGAAATTGAGTTGACGAGTTTGAGTCCACTGATCAGGTTCCTTAACAACATCCCATGACAGGTTGCATTATAAACGGCAACATATTCAGCCATCATAGTAGACGTTGTGGTCAGTTTCTGTTTATGACTCCGCCAAGAGATTGGTCCGCCAGCTAACATGAAAATATACCCAGAAGTAGATTTATAGTCTTCTTTGCATTTAGCAAAGTCAGAATCAGAATAACCTACTACTTCCAAGTTGTCACTTCTTCTATAAGTTAATTTGTAGTCTTTGGTCCCTTTCAGATATCGTAGAACCTTTTTAGCCGCTTTCCAGTGTGCTAATCCGGGGTTAGATAAGTAACGCCCCAGCATACCAGCGATGTAAGCGATATCTGGTCGAGTACAGACCTGAGCGTACATAATGCTCCCAACTACAGATGAGTAAGGTATCATCCTCATTTCAGCCTTCTCAGTTTCAGTGCTCGGAGTTTGATGAGGTCCAAATACGTCCCCTTTAACTACCGGAGCCACAATGGGTGTACAGTGCTGCATGTTATAGCGTTCTAGAATACGGTCAATATAAGCCCTTTGGGAAAGACCTAGAACACCATTGCGTCTGTCTCGATTTATTTCGATACCCAAAACATAAGAGGCATCACCGAGATCTTTCATGTCGAAATTATGCGAAAGCATCCGCTTCGACTCATGTAGCAAATCCAAGTTGTTACTTGCAAGTAGGATATCATCCACATACAAAACAAGGATAATAAAGTTACTCCCACTGATCTTGAGATAGGTGCATTGATCCACTTGATTCTTTAGGAAGCCATCAGATTTTACGACTTCATCAAATTTAAGGTACCATTGTCGTGATGCTTGTTTCAACCCATATATCGATTTATTCAACTTGCAGACCATGTGCTCTTTACCTTCTGGAATAAATCCTTCAGGTTGCCGCATGTATACGTCTTCTTGCAAGTCACCATTTAGGAAAGCGGTCTTGACATCCATCTGATGTAACTCTAAATCATAATGAGCTACGAGTGCCATGACGATCCTTAGGGAATCTTTACGAGAGATAGGGGAAAAGGTCTCTTGATAATCAATTCCTTCCTTTTGAGTAAAGCCTTTTGCAACCAGTCTGGCCTTATAGCGTTCGACGTTTCCATTCGGGTCTAATTTGGTTTTGAACACCCATTTACATCCAATTACTTTGGATCCTTTAGTGAGTGGAACCAATACCCAAACGCCATTACGCTCCATGGATTTGAGCTCTTCAATCATGGCTTCAATCCATTTAGCGGCCTGATCACTATTCATAGCTTCTCGGTAAGAGGTTGGATCAGTAAGTTTCCCAATGTTTTCGACTTCAGCCAGATAAGTTTCGAAATCATCAAAATTAGTGTTTCTGCGAGCCCTTGATGATCTCCTGAGCTGAATTACGGGTTCTTCAGGAACAAGCGGTTCTTCGGCGTTTAGATTAGGAGGCATAGGAGGTTCAACCGGTTCATTAGGAGATCCAGGTATATCGGGAGCAGCGTTGGGTACAAGAGGAGTTATCGGAGGAATCATAATAACCGACGAGTGGTTTCCCCCCGCTTCTTGTACTTCTTGCAAATCTAAATCAGGATTTGTCGTGCTCCCACTGATCTCTGAATTTTCGAGGAAAGTGGCATGTTGCGTATCTATGATGCGGGTAGAGTGAGAAGGACAGTAAAACCGATAACCTTTTGAGTTCTCGGGATAACCAATAAAGAAACATGTAAGGGTTTTAGAATCCAGTTTCTTTAAGTTAGGGTTATAGACTTTTGCTTCGGCGGGACAGCCCCATACTTTCATATATTTTAGACTCGGTTTCCTGCCTGTCCAGATCTCATAAGGAGTTTTAGGGACAGATTTTGATGGAACCCTATTGAGTATATGAACAGCTGTTTTTAAGGCCTCAGTCCAAAGAAATTTGGGTAGGTTAGTGTTGGCGAGCATACTTCTCACCATGTCCATTAAAGTTCGGTTTCTCCTTTCAGCAACACCATTCTGTTGAGGAGAACCTGGCATGGTGTATTGGTTAATTATGCCCTGTTCCTTGCAAAAATTATAGAAAGGACCAGGAGCTTGACCAATATCAGTATGTTTACCGTAATACTCACCTCCCCTATCTGATCGGACAACTTTTATCTTATGATCAAGTTGGTTTTCAACCAAAGTTTTATAATCGACAAAAGTTTGTAAGGATTCATATTTTTCTTTAATCAGATAAAGGTGCATATAACGTGAATAATCGTCAATGAATGTAATAAATGATGTATGTCCTGTTATTGATGCGGGATAGGGGCCACTAATATCAGTATGAATTATTTCCAACAAGTTGGAACATCTGGTGGCTCCTTTCTTATTCCCTTTAACCATTTTGCCTTTAAGGCATTGAATACATGTTTCAAAATCACTAAAATCAAGAGATGGTAATATTCCTTCTTTTACGAGTCGTGTCATGCGATCTCGTGAGATGTGGCCGAGACGTTTATGCCACAATGTGGAGGAATTCTCTGCTTGTTTAGGTGATTTTGTCTTTGTTTTAGTTATGTCATCAATATTAAGAGACAACAAAGACTGTGAGAAATTATGATCTAGTTCTAGTTTATACAGTAATCCATCCAAAAAACCACAACCAAATAATTCATTATTAAGAGTAAAAGTGATCCTGCCACAACCATGAGTAATTACATAACCTTCAAGATCAAGTCTAGATATAGATACAAGGTTCCGAGTAATTCTCGGTACATATAAGGTATCTATTAATCTAATACACTTTACGGTATTCATATGTAAATTTAAAGTTCCCATGGCTTCGACATCTAAGAGATCACCATTTCCAACTCTAAGTTTTCTTTGGTCCTTTTGTAGCTTCTGGATTGTAAGGAATCCCTGTAATGAATTTGTCACATGGACCATAGAACCAGAGTCACCCCACCATGTATTAAATGGAACATCAGTAGTAAAGGAATCAAATATTACGTAAAGAATGTTACCTTTCTTAGCTAGCCATTCCTTGAATTTAGAGCAATCTTTCTGTCTGTGCCCTTTGGAGCGACAGAATGGGCAGTTAGTATTGTTTGTCGAGGATTTAGGGCCAGAGGTAGAAGCACCATGATTTTGGACTTTATTTTCAGTCTTGTTACTGTAGTTACCTTTCCTCTTCTTGGGGTTTGAAGTGGTAGTAAGGTGAACAGCAGCTTCAGGTTGAATGTGCTTAAGACGATCTTCCTCTTGAACGCACATAGCAATCAGTTCACTTATCGACCATTTATCTTTCATTGCGTTATAATTCACTTTGAAAGTGTCGAACCGAGCAGGCAAGGAAGTCATTATGAAATGCACAAGAAAGCCATCTGAGACTTCCATTTGCAAATTCTTAAGCTTGTGAGACATGTCAACCATCTTCATTATGTGTTCACGGACACCGTTAGAACCCTCATATTTAAGAGTCAGCATCTGTAGCATTAAACTACTCGCAGTTGCCTTAGACGATCCCTTAAAGTGATCCTCAACAGATGTGAGGTAAGTTTTCACTTTGACGTTATCAGCGATAGCTCCTCGGATGCTGGGATGAATTGAGTTCTTGACCATCATTAGGGACAGCCGATTCGCCCTTTCCCACTTCTCAAAATCCGCTTTCTGAGTAGCAGTAGACTCAGCAGTAATAGCAGCGGGTTCATCATGGCGAATAGCATAGTCCATGTCGAGCATTCCCAGAGTTAAGTAAAGTTGATCCTTCCAAGTAGCGAAATTAGCACCAGTAAGTGCCTCAATGCCGAAGTTTGGTACTGTAGTGGAGAATAAGGAGGATTTAGATTTATGATACGAGTCTTAGAAGAATTTATAGTGACAGAGTTAGCTATATAAGGCACACTAAGTAATGTCCCTTAAGATAATAGAACTACAGTAATGTCTAAAATAAGCAGACCTAATAGTAATGTTCCTGAGACTAAGACCATATAAGTAATGAAGCTAGTGATAGGTAAGCCTATTGATAACACCAAAATAATAAGCTAAAGTAAGGCTCTACTTAGATGTTACATCACCTTTGGGCAGAAATAACTAATATCTAAGTAAAATTATGAGCATAAGGTTTATGCAACACTATGTTTGTCTTTTGACCTTTGGGCAACAAAATAGAACATCGTGTTTTAAGGCATAATAAGAATCCTTTCAAGCACACAAGTATATTAAATCACCTTTGGGCAGAATTAATATCCTACGTGTTTATTATGCTAAAGGAAAAATGCAATCATAGGAATCACCTTTGACCTTTAGGCAACAAAAGATGAAAACATGAATATTAGTGCATAAGTATAATAAGGTCACATATAAATAAGATGACTAAATAAGGTGACCACTACAGTAAAGCAGGGGTCAAGGGGGCTGCGCCCCCTTGCGGGGTTAAGGGGCAGCGCCCCTTACGGGGTCAAGACTTTAAAAATTGACCAAATTAGGGTATGTAGTCATCCGTACGGATGAGATTATATTCGTACGGATGAGTATTGATTCGTACGGATGTAAGTCCAGGTTCGTGCGGATGTAAGCCTAGGTTCGTACGGATGTAAGGTTTAAGTTCGTACGGATGTAAGCCTAGGTTCGCACGCATTAGCCCAGATTCGTACGGATCAACAGTTACGTTCGTGCGTATGAACAAATCAGATTCGTACTAATGAACAAGTCAGGTTCGTACGTATAGGGCTTCATCCGTACGAACGAACAAATCAGGTTCGTACGAATGAGCCAATCAGATTCGTACTAATGAACAAATCAGGTTCTTACGTATATGGCTTCATCCGTACGTACGAACAAATCAGGTTCGTACGGATGAGCCTTCATTCGCACGGACGAAGTTCGTCGAAATTAGGGTTGCAGTCCAGCCGCCACAGGTCCAAAAAACACCATTTTTTCATCCAAAACGATTTCCGCCGGCCAGATAATTTGCATAACATTAATAGCAATAGCCAGGCAATAAATAAACATGAACCAATGGATAATCACGAGCCATTGGCTCTGATACCACATGTTGGATTAAATTAGATTGATTCATGATATTCATTTACCTCCTGCAGATGATCCGGAGATGTTGTTGAATAGATTAGCCATCTATGATTCCCAAATTGAGATGATCGTGTTAGGATGGAGTAATTGAGAGAATACACTATGTGTGTTAGGGATGATGGTGATAAGAATAAGTGACCAACCCTAATAAGGGTTTATGATGGTCCTTATATAGACACTCAAATTAGGAGTGTGTACCATTTAGTCCTTGGTGTTTAATAAGTGTTTATATTATAAGCTCTCATAGTTCCGATCACCTAATGGGAAATCTATAGTGTCGGTAAGGTAAATACGTCCATCGAATATTTACTAGACACAGATTTCAGTTAGTGTCAGTCATCATATCAGTAAGGATAAATGATCAATGAGGGTCACAAATAATATGGGTCCAACAGGAAAGTGGTATTAATAAACAGAAAACGAACATTAGTAACTTTATTTATGGTATAATATTTCAACATGTCCTTCACAACTCGCCCACACAAAAAAATGATTATCCCTTTTCCTTTTCTAATACAGTTATTAGGGATCTTTGAAGCCCTTTAAAAAATTAGATATTAACTTTTATCATCGAGCTTGGCTAGTAGTCGGGGATGTCCAATATTGCTTTGAAGCAATGAGTACTTTTTCTCGCACAAGCGGCCCTTCTTCATGATCAACCAATCTGGTTTCCCATTGCAGTTCATCGGCAATGGTCTTTACGTTGACCAATAAGTCAACGTCATCACGAATTATTACACTTCCTTGTGGTCTTAAAATCCTGTCCATTTCCAACAATATGTCTTCCATTTCACATCTGCAATGCAAAACAATCGTTAATAAATTTTATATTATAATTAATCTGTTCTAGTTACAATGCAAAAAAGAACAGATATCTTATAAATCTTACATGTCTTTATATAAAGTAAAAATCGCATCTGCGTGAATGAAATCATACGTTCTTGGATAAGTGGACATAGCCTCACACCTAAACAACCAAAAAGTACGAAATATCAGTAACAATATCAACAGATTAAAAAGAACGGGAAATAAGAAATGTACCAATTTTGATAAGTTCCAATTAATCCACGCTCATAGACGACTCCCAGAGTGTTAATCTTTGCCTCGACTGGTACAACGTTCATGACCCACACGGGGTCCTTGTTGAGTACAAGTGAGGCTGCAAAACCTCCCAAGTAAGAATTCATATCTAGTAAATTACGATATCTCCCTTTCTCTGCCAACTGTTGGTCTAGTTTCTTGTAATATGATAATCTCTTCTTCCAAAGATCTGTGTTAGTTTTAAAAACCTCTTCTGTAATTTCTCCTAAACTACGACTAATGATTCTTGGTGGAGTTGTTGTTAATCTCTCGGGCCATTTTGTCACTTGCCCACCACCGGATGTTTCCTTAATATTGGAAACATCCGGTAGTGGAGTTAAACATGTTTCAATTTTAGTGTACCTGCAGAAGGTAATTTGGTCACAAGATAAACAGAATTACATGTAAGTTGCAATAGATTAAAGTTTTGTTATTAATACCAAGCTCTATCTGGATCTTGATGTTGACAAAATTGTGGTTTCTTAAAGACTTTACGATTGATTTTGCAATGAACATGATTTGAAGGCTTTTGCCAGATGGCAATATCGTCTTTTTGAATCAACTTTTTCCAACAAAGGCTTTTCGCCACAATTTCAATCTTATCTTGTTCCCTTTTGAATTCTTCCCTCGTTTTACCCCAACCTTTCCAACGCTTCTCCCAGTTAATAGGAGGGCCCGAGAGGATCCAATATCCTCCCGGACGTAAAACTCTATCAACTTCAATCAAATATAAGCCGTCTGCAAAAGTAAAACATTAAATAGGGGCAATATATATGTTAGGCATGAAACAATATCATGGAATATATGAAGATGTGGGTAGTTACCATATTGCCCCCATGGGATGAGGCAACGAGAGCAATGTGCCATGTCAAAGGCTCGAGAAGGGTAAGGTAGCCGAATGGAAGCAAGAATGCCGATCAAAGCAGGAACTCCTCGTTCAAGTGCAAATTGTACTTGAGCTACATGAGTGTCTTTAGGTGCAAATGACATTGTTAAAACGTTCCTTGATAAAAGATATGCGCCCAAACTGGCTACCTAGAATAAACATTAATACATCAAAACTAGGGTTGTAAACGAACTGAACTTTCAGTGAACCGTTCATGAATCGTTCGCAGGGAAACTCGTTTATGTTCGTTTATTTAATAAATTAACGAACACGAACAATTTTTCTGGTTCGTTAAGTTAAACGAACGAACATAAACAAAGGTGTCGTTCGTTCATATACGTTCGTGAACGTTCGATTATATTGTCTAAAAGTTATTATGTAAATATCAACTAGGATAATGATGTCTTTGCGATCATCGATGGAAGTCGTACCTTTATTTTTTCCTTTATTTATGTATGTGAATGTTTATTTATCCTCGTTTATGTTTATCTATAAAAAAAATTCTTCGTTTAACTTATTGCCGAACGAACATAAACGAACATGAACAAATTCAAATCTTAATAAACGAACAAGAACACATTTTTTTGTCCGTGTTCGTTTATTTGTCCGGCTAAAGTTAAATGAACGAACATGAACACACCTCCATTCGTGTCCGACCGGTTCGTTCATAGTCCTAATCAAAACAAAAGTGATAGCGACAAGAGCTTCTTTTGTTTTGAACAATATATACTCAAACACGTACACCCTTATTTTTATTAGGACTTGAATTTATAACCTTTAGTTTACAAATCACTTAATAGAATAAAGTAACATTGTTTTGTACAGTGTACGACTCTTGTATAATGCAATTATTGTCTACTTTTCAAATAACCTACAACAATATATAAACATCTTATAGGTTCGTAAAATTAATCAACTTTTTACTTAGTTCGGAAAAATCCAATTATTTTTCAAAATTAAACCAAAAACAACATTAATCGTATAAACCAATTTTACCCTTTTGGAACACATTACATATACTTTACACATTTGTCTTTTATATAACTTGAACTCACAACCTTTAGATTGATAAATAACTGCTTAATTTAAAAGTAACGGTTGTTAACCTTGTTACAATTATATTGAGATATTGGATGGGATTCATGTATAAGGGAATTTTCTTTTTCAATATTACCTTCATTAAGAATTAAGAATATTGTAAATACATTTTTATCTATTATGCACTTATGTATTGACTTAACTTTTTATTTCATTATCTTAAAGATAAGGAAATTCAAAAAATCTAACTAATTTGTCTTGGTTATTATCATCTCCAACCACTTTGATTGAATTTTCCATGACTACTAGTAACCACTACCACCTCATTGATTCTCTAGCGAACCTTTTATTTTTACAATAATTATTATTCAAATTAATAAGAGTTACACATGTTGTATGATTTGCAACGCTCATACACGAGGCCAGGATTTCATACGAGAACGCTTTTGATGTACTATTTGGGATTAAGTAAGAATATTTCCATATAAAATTGATTCAGCTAACCGGTAGTCTTAATTTTGACACCCGTTAACCGGTAGTGCTAATTTTTAAAGAAAATAATGTATTTTATGGATATGTCGATGAATTAGGGAAAAATATGTTCAATATTGACTCAAAACGTTATAGTATTCTCCAAATCAGTGTTATTATTTGTATCTATAATGTAAAATGTCTTAAATTTTATATATTAAATAAAGTTATTTTAGACATATTACATAAAATAAAAACAAAATTGAACAACATATTTTCCTACTTAAATAACATAAACCGTTCAGTTCCCTATTAATTTAATATTTATTTCAAAGTATAATTAAAAAAAAAAAATCTAACATTTCAAAAGACATATTTTTTATTTATTAACATATTCGATAAAATGTTATTTATTTAAAATAAAGATTTGTTACTATATTTCCAAAAAAATAAGTTAGAGAAAAGTTCGTTACATACCCCACAACCGGTATCAATGGCGGTCCTAATAGACCCATCCCAGAGATTAATCAGCTTTCCGATATCATCAATGTACGCGCCCGCACCACTCGGAAACATAGTCCCACCACCCGGGGAAACTAAACCGGTCACCATTTAAACCTAACCCAATTCTGCCCAGCTTTCTCCACCGTCAAATGTTTATGTGGCACATTAGCATACCACGCCGCGTCACGGCTCTCCGGCCACCGGAACGGTTGCCGGTAACCGTACGGAGCCGGAATTCTACATTTCAATAATTCATTTTTTTCCGGGCAGTGTCTTTCTCTATAGACAAGTTTTTCCCGGTCAAATTTTAGTGACCGGTCAACGTCTTCGCAAGGTGTGTATTCGGTTAAGTTTGGTGTGCATGGTGGGAAGTGGTTTCCACTCGCTGTAGGTAGCGCGTGGGTTAAATGTTCGGCGAGGTGGTGTGGTTTGAAGTCGAGTTGGGGTTGTGTTGTGATGGTGGGACATGGGCGGAGATTGGTTGTTGTGGTGGTTGAATTGATTCCGGTGAGTTTAAGGTTTCCGAAAAAGTAGGAACATGAACATAAGACTGTGGTGATAACCATGAAAAAAATGGTGTTTTTTTTCATCCTTAGTTTATTCAAATACGATGATAAAATTCTTTGGATGTCATTGATGAAACATGAAAAAAGAACACATGAACAGAGGAAGTGTGATTTTTTAAGGTTGGTGTTTTGTTGTTTGATCGTTGCATTCACATGTGTTGTGTTTTTCTAGAGAGAGAGAGAGGGGGGTTGTCGAAGACGGAGGTGACGATTGATATGGAAGCTTTTTATGAAGGTGTTTTTGTAGTAGTACACGCGCTTAGGCAAGTGAAGCTTGGTATCGTGAATTATTATTACCATAGAGTAGAGTTAATTACACGGATGGTCCTTAACCTAATACCCAAATGGCACTTTCCGTCCTAAATTTTGGATAATTACATGGCCTAGGCCTTTATTTGGAATCTTTGCACATGGACAGTCCTTTGGTCCGTTAGGGTTAACTCAATTCCGTTAGTTATATCATAATGACCAATTTACCCTTTTTGTCTTATTCGCAAAGGACCATTTTTGTAATTTTTGTTTTCTTTTTATTTATTTTTTTCTTTTTCTTTTCATTTGTCCCCCCATATTCCACATCTCGCCGCCATCCATCTCCGGTACTCCATCTCCTTCAATCCTCAATCAATTCATCAATCAAAAACACTCAATCACTTCAGTAAAAAAAATCAAATCAATTAACCGATTTGTGAAAAAATCACTTATGTGAAAAATTCCTTCGACTCATTCAGCCTCACAGTATCAACAGTAAACACAACCTCTCCACCCTCCCAACCACCACCCGTCACTTCCCCACAGTACACTGAACATTCACCGCCGCCAGTTTCAGCCACAAGCTCAGTATCCGCAGTAGCAACAGAACTACTACTCTTCTGGCTATATTCCACCACCATGGGGGTCAACACCTGGATATTCCACCAACAATAACAACAACCCGATGCTTATGCTTCTTCCACTTATTCGGTGCCTTATGCATAGGGGCCGCCTCCACATAATAGTGCCCCTCCTTCACAGCAAGTAAACTCCTCGTATTCAAATAATAATAATGTACGGGGACAGGGTGTTAATGGAGATGGTCTGGTCGGTGGGGCTAGTCAAGGACCGTTTATTCATTCCTACAGATTATTTGAAGATCTTAATGTACTTGGCAATCTAAAGACAAGGGAATTTTTCATAGAAGTGATTTTTTCACAGATCGGTTAATTGATTTGATTTTTTTTAGTGAAGTGATTGAGTGTTTTTGATTAATGAATTGAATGAGGATTGAAGGAGATGGAGTACCGGAGATGGATGGCGGTGGTTTCCGGCGAGATGTGGAATATGGGGGGACAAATCTTTAAGGGTTTTAAAAGTTAATCGAAATATAAGTTTGGATCAATTGCAAAAGCTTCTTTTACATGCTCCACAATTGATGGAGCTAGGTACTGGAACATTTATGCAAGAACTCGTTTCGGGTCCAGTAACGGAGCTCAAAAACTCGTTCAGTAACTGTAAAAAATTAGTCACCTTTCGGTTTTGTGGGAGGCTACTCACTTTATCTCCCGGTTATTATTTCCTGCTTGTGCTTGTTTGACTTTCTTGAATTTGAGTTATGCAACTTTGCAGACGTTGAGCTTGCCGGTCTCTTTCTCATTGTAAAAGGGCTGCGTCGGCTTTGGGTAAGTACCTTCATTATACTGTAGGTGACTTTGGGTAGCTTCTTGATACTGTAGGTGACAAGGGTCTAGAAGCAGTTGGATCCTGGTGTCCATTACTTGAGAGACTGCGGGGTGTTTCCAGCTGACCCATTTGACCAAGAATTATTCCTTGGTGTCACTGAATCAGGGTTTCGTGTCTGTTTTCTCGTGGCTGCCCAAAACTTCATTATGTCCCTCTACTTCTGTCGCCAAATGACAAACGCTGCTGTAGCCACTATTGCTCAAGAACTGCCCCGGATTCACTCACTTCCGTCTCTGCATAATGAACCCGGGCCAAGTAGATTATATGACCAAGGGAGCAATGGATGAAGCCTTTGGTGCCATCGTCAAGACTTGTAACAATCTTCAACCGGGCTTGCTGTTTCCGGTCTGTTAACTGACAAAACGCTTGAGTATATTGGGAAATATGCAAAAAATCTAGAAACACTCTCTGTGGCTTTTACTGGAAGTAGTGATTTGGGGATGGAGTCTGTATTGTGGTTAATTGATTTGATTTTTTTAGTGAAGTGATTGAGTGTTTTTTGATTAATGAATTGAATGAGGATTGAAGGGAGATGGAGTACCGGAGATGGATGGCGTGGTTGTCCGGCGAGATGTGGAATATGGGGGGACAAATAAAAAGAAAAAGAATTTTTTTTTACGAAAACGGTCCTTTGTGAATAAGAACAAAAAGGGTAAATTGGTCATTATGGATATTAACTAACGGAATTGAGTTAACCCTAACGGACCAAAGGACTGTCCGTGTGCAAAGATTCCAAATAAAGGCCTAGCCATGTAATTATCCAAAATTTATGGACTGAAGTGCCATTTGGTATTAGGTTAAGGACCATCCGTGTAATTAACTTACCATGTACCACATAAATAATTTGGAACTTGCTTCTTAGAATTTGGGAACTTGCTTCTTATCCAAGTTTTGTGATATAACAAATAACGTCTAATTTTTATTAAACTTTGAATATTTGAATATTGATCCTTTAATTTGTTCTTACTCTATTTTTAAATAATATTTGCTATATTATAAAACAGTCCCTGTATTTTTTTAATTAATTCCTTTAAATATACTATTATTAATGAATTTCGGATTTATCTTAAATTTATTACAATATTAAATAAAAATATTAAGTAACATAATTTCTTTCAATTCTTTTCATAAACATAAATATATATATACATATGAATAAGTGATATTAAATAATGTATCAAATTTTATTTAATATTTAAAATATACAATTAATTATATAAAATTCTAGCAAGGTTATGACTAACACCATGGAGTGATGTCAAAGTGCATTTTTTTTTCTTTCTTTAAGAATTGAGTTCGACTCTCTTCTCTACTACTTTTATGGATTTGTTGAAGTTTTGTTTTTTTCCTTAAATGTTTCTTAATCTACGTTTCTAATATCTGTCGTAACGCGCTGGGTGATAATTTCTCGTTTTACTTATTTTGGAACTAGGAGTATTTGGGGCGTGGTTTTGCGGGATGAAATTTTACTTCCTTCAAATCAACTTAACTCTTTACGGAAAATAATTAAGAGGTTAAGGAGGTGTTTATTTTGGCTTATGAGCTTATGTAAATTTTTATAAATTAATAAAACTAATTTTTTGGCTTATGAGCTTATTAAGTTGAGCTTGTGGCTTATTTTAAGCCATAAGCTCAACCTGATAATCTCGTAAACCGAAAGAAATGGACTTATGAGCTTATGAAGAAATTGCATAAGTTTATAAACCTGTTATAACGCGGTGGTGATAATTTCTCGTTTTACTTATTTTGGAACTAGGAGTATTTGGGCGTGGTTTTGCGGGATGAAATTTTACTTCCTTCAAATCAACTTAACTCTTTACGGAAAATAATTAAGAGGTTAAGGAGGTGTTTATTTTGGCTTATGAGCTTATGTAAATTTTTATAAATTCATTAAACTTTTTTTTGGCTTATGAGCTTATTAAGTTGAGCTTGTGGCTTATTTTAAGCCATAAGCTCAACCTGATAATCTCGTAAACCGAAAGAAATGGACTTATGAGCTTATGAAGAAATTGCATAAGTTTATAAACCTGTTATAACGCGCTGGTGATAATTTCTCGTTTTACTTATTTTGGAACTAGGAGTATTTGGGCGTGGTTTTGCGGGATGAAATTTTACTTCCTTCAAATCAACTTAACTCTTTACGGAAAATAATTAAGAGGTTAAGGAGGTGTTTATTTTGGCTTATGAGCTTATGTAAATTTTTATAAATTCATAAAACTAATTTTTTGGCTTATGAGCTTATTAAGTTGAGCTTGTGGCTTATTTTAAGCCATAAGCTCAACCTGATAATCTCGTAAACCGAAAGAAATGGACTTATGAGCTTATGAAGAAATTGCATAAGTTTATAAACCTGTTATATAAGCCGAGAAACACCCCCCCCCCCCCCCCCCCCCCCCCCCCCCCCCCAACTTTGTATCTAACAACTAATTAAGGGTAAGGCATCTTGATGTTCCTACGATCTTAGGTCCTGACATTTTGAAAGAAATATCTTTGGTGTTTAAAGGAAGAGGATGTCAAAATATGTTTACGAGAAAGGGCAAAAATCTTTCTAAAGGTTGATGTTTTTCTTGTTCAGATTAATCTGAAGATTAATTTGTTTTGTACTCATATATAAATGGTCTAACTAAGGTATGGTTGTGACCGTTTTTTAAACCTTTTTTCCTATCAGCCCCAATAAGTTATCTAGATAGGTTTGAACCTAAGATTTATTATGAAGACATCATGACGGTATCATTAGATAATCTTGGTGATTGTTATATAGTTTAAAGATGATTAGTTATAATACAAATCGTAATGTTTGCATTAAGTTCTTAATCGTTATTGGAACGGAAATAATTAAATATATTGATTTTAAAATTTAATTTAATAAATTGGTCTTCATACGCTTTTAACAAATTGAAGTAACAGTATTTGTGTGAATTCGAAAGTATCATTAACTTGTAGTCAACTTATGTGAACATATATATTTTTTGGTTTTAACTTTTAAAACAAACCATAAATATTATAGTTCTATACCTAAATTTAAAGCTTAATGACATGAGAACCATACAAACTAGGTGATTAATATATAATATTATAACACCCCCGCCGAAATCGATATCAGCATAGAAAGAGATGTCGGATTTATAGGTAGGTCTTGTGTTCAATCTTATAAAGTTATTGGTGTTTGGTTGGAGCTTTTTTGTTTAGCCTCCTGTTTATACTTTAGTAAGTCATTTTCGGGTCTAGTTTTGGTTTAATTTTATATGCTCGTTAAAAAAAAAAACGATAGTAAAAAGCTTAGGATAATGTTGGGGTTGTATGGATCTTATAGTCAACGTTATATCGAAAAACCTAGCGGAAATAAGCTTACGATTATCTAGCGAATATGAAACCTTCGGAAACGGAATCTAACCAACGATTGTTGATATGATCGGACCTAAGGAAGACTATTCGGATGATTGTTTAGACTCTACTAAACGTTTGGGATCTAAGAAAACACTCCAGCAGCAATTCGGCACGAATGAACAAAAACACCAAAACCTTACCGATGCAGAAACCCTAGCTGGGTATATATAGGCCCAGCAATTCATTCGTACGAATGAGAATTCATTCGTACGGATGAGTTTCTATTCGTGCGAACCACATCTGGTTCGTACGAATGGACTATATTAATAAACAAACTGTTTAACTTTCCCATTCGTGCGAACGTAACCTTCATTCGCACGGATTCATCCTTATCCGTGCGAATGAGTTTGAATATCATTTAAACATCACAAAACACATATTCGATTAATTCATAACGATGTAAGCATTCAAACTTATAACTAATCAAATATTCAATACCGATATTCAATCACACAATACAAAGACTGATATAAAACGTTAGTTCACAGATGAATCTAGTAACTACATAAATGCACCTACAGATAATTTAACCCGATAGTCAAAATATTGTGATCGTGGTAGATGAGGTTTACAATATACTCTAGACATTTTTAGTATAATTAAACCATTATTATAAAATACAGATTATGGTAAATCAACATTACCTTTCAATTTCTAAAATCAGTATGCAAGATTGAAACATAATTGAGAATTTTGACATCGTATTATATGATTATATGTATATCATTTTATCATAAGTCGAATTTGGTGGCATGTCCTACATCTTTAATACTTTCCTCTTGGTACAAGTTTTCCCTCATAAAGCGTAACAGATCTCTTCAACATCTTTCAATATGGTCTTTAACTTTTGTTGTATTTTTGGATATATTTGATCCTTACTATGCTCAATTCACAACCATATATTCATTTTTACGCTATATGCTTAAGTCCTTAAGCTAATATTGTTATACCGTTTCGTTTTAAGTTGAAGGATTATCTTTCTCGAATGCTTTAAGGGCTTAAAAGTCTTCCTGTTTTGAAAATGAGCGGAAATTACTTCGTTCCCATAAAATCAAATCATATACTATCGTAGATATATTACATCTCGCGAATTAGATGTGTAACGTCAATTTTGATATGATTTCCGAGGGTATCTAAGTAATTCCATATAGATAATTGATAGAAAAGGCCTGTCTATACATGCATTATCGCCTTCGAATCCATTTGTTGTTTGCCCTTATTAAGATTGATCAATGGAAATACTCTTTCTATTATTTGCATTGCCATCAATTCCTTTCGAAAGTTATTAATATTTGACTACTAAGTTTAAACATGAGTAATACATTAGGGCTAGGCTGGTAGTATGATGATGGATCCTGCTCGGTCACTCTCAACGCTTTCACTAGACACAATGAATAAATTTGTGTTTTGTAAAGGAATATTACCAACACGTATCATAAACTTCGAAGGCAATTTTGTTGATCTCTTCTAGTCAAACCTTTCCCGTTTCTTCACGAGATACAATATGTACATACATCTTTTCAAGGGAGTTACCGACATTATTTTTCGAGACAAAGTAATTTTATTTGATACACAATAGTATATGTACATTTTTTTGTTAACATTATATTTGTCAATGATAATTGTTTTGAGTCATAGGTCATAGTCTATCTCCAACTTTCAATGCAAATATGGTCACTATCATTACCATGAAAGTTTGAAAATACCAAAAAATAAAATTGTAAAGTAACTTTTTTATATCAGTTATATATATTATATTCTTTCAAAAAACAAGTATTATATCATAACCCATAAATGTTTACACTTTTTATCTGTTACATGATTCGAACCAATAATCTTTAAAATTATTTGACCAATTTACATAACGTCAAGCTACAAGCACTCTCGTGATTATTCTATACATTTAATCTAAACTTATATACAAACTATTTCCTAATTTACACACTTTGGGGTTGATTTAGCCCCATGACAATTTGACATTAGGACATGACATAAGGGGTGTTTCGTGTGTATACATTATTTCAACTAGTTAGGTAGCCTACCCACATGCACATATGCATTGTGCTATGTATATATACTTGTACTATGCTATTATTGTAACACAAGTGTTCTTATAAGTACAACCCCACAATGCACATAATTAGCAGTTAAGAAAAAAGGGCAATCAATATTCTTAAAAAAGAAACATTCCAAAGAAATTGGACATTGGCCCCTAAAAAGAGTGTTAGGACTTGGGATTGATAAGTATAAAGTTGTTATTTCTATGGACCAATGATTCTTGAGAGAAATGTCACTCCATCCACTTACTTTTTTTTTTTTAGGAAAAAGTTGTTCAATCGTTTTATTCGGGTTGATGAGTTTTTGATAACTGATCAACGACTACACTAATTATCGGCATGTTTGTTTCCTAACAGCGTTTTTAGGCAATTACAACTTCCAATAACTTACAGAAGCACTCGAAGTTTTGAACATGTTATTTAAGCGTGTAAATAACATGTTAAACATAACGATATGGGTTAACAAACATTAACAACCACTTGAAAGCTATATGATAGATATAAAGAATTTGCTCTTCTTATCCTAAAGTGAATTTTGTGTAACACAAATAATTATGAGATCGACATATTACTTTTTATATTTTGAATCCACAGACCTTATTTCGAAATGGATTGTTTTCATTATACTTTAGACAATAAAGTCGACTTCGCCATAATAAATATGAAGTAATAAGTAGACATTCTAGTAATAAAGTCGAATTCGCCACAATAAATATGAAGTTATAACTAGACACCAAAACTCAAATGTTAAAAATCAGGTGATCGTAGTCTGAACTTTCTTTATCTAAAATTAAAAATAATAATAATAATAAAAAAATATTACAAATACCAAATACCAGAAAGATTTGTACTGTTACTAAAAAGATGACCCAATAGACTATCTTAATATTTTGGATTTATAAATGGGCTTTTGAAGGCCCATCCTAATTTATTCTTAGTGAAACTGTCATGATTATTAATACATGATTTCAGTAAACTTTGAACTAGATTTAGTTCATAAGAGGACTATATACATGATTTCACACTAAGGGACCTGAATCTTCGTCTCCAATTTATCCGATTGCATATTGCTCGATTAAAGGTGTCACTTAGCTTATTTAGTCCAAGTAAAGATAGTCACATTGCCATTAATCCATGATTAATAAACCATACCGTTTTCATATATGTATCTATTCATGGTTTGGTTTTTAATGATACCATTTTTTCACATCTTCTAAAACGACTACTTATTTGAGATAATGACAGTAAAATGAGATGTTGCAAGTATCTGCTGCATTGCTTTTCTTATGCAAACTCTTCAATTAGTCCCCGCTGTCTTTTAGTCCACGATGTCGTTAGTTAAGTTGTAGTAACAATAATACATTGTAGTAACAATAATACATTTTTTTCTATCAAATGATTAAATAAAAGTAGTTGATTAAAAACCAAGTCCAAAAAGGCTCACTAGCCAACTGGGACTACAGTCACAGTCGCCCGTTTCAACTAATTAAAACCGAAACAGTAAAACAAAAACAACAATAGAAAAAGATAAGTTCAATAACATTAACTAAGATTAACGTTATCATATTTGTGTACTATCATAACCGAGTAAATCTTATAACATTGTATAACGTACTTTGAGCCAACCACATTAGACCAAATGTTCAATGGTATTAGTTTAGATTATTTGAAATCTTTGGATATATATATTTTGATGAAGACCGTTTGATATTAAAAAAATTCATTAAAGAATACCCCGAAGATAAACATATGTACATAGTTTTGAAAATATTCCGGTCTTAACATAACATTCCAATAAAGACTTTTAAATTTTGACAAACAACCTCTAGAACTGAAGAAAACCATTTGAATAAGATTGAAAACGAAGTCAAATAAAAACAACACGCTCATAGCAATAGATTCGAAACAACCATTATGTGTCGGTATTTGTTGGTCCAAACCCGTATGCTTTAGATGAATGCGACATTGGTCTATACATCTTCAAGTTTACGTATTCACAACTAGTCTGATTCACTAATTTACATAGGAGTTTAAGTACGACCGATCAAAACATATTCAAGTTCATATTTAAACGAGTTTGATTGATTCATGGTTTCAACTTGCAAGCACACCCTTCATCTTAGTATCCTAAATAAGTAAAATGTTTTATTATATTACTAATTAACTAAATTTTAACAAAATTTTATGATAATTTATTATAACAAAACCAATATAAGAGCACCCGGAGTGGCTCGTTCTCGCTTTGTTCTCGCCCCACAACGAGGCGTTACCACTCCGGGTACCCTCGTTGTGGTGCTCGTTGTCCTGCTAACAACCCGTTCTGGTTTTTATTTTTAGGTTTTTCTTTTTCCTATTTGCAATTTTGCCCTTATTTTTATTTGTAATTTTGTCCTAAACTTTTTTGTGTTTATATTATTTATCCTAAAGCTTTTGTATTTGTAACTTTGATTTATTTTCAATTTTTTCTAAGATTAGCTTTTATTTTAAAACATATGTATTAGTTTTTAATTTAATATAAATGTTTTAGAAAAAAAAAAAAAAAACAGTGGATCCCATAACTCCCACAATCACCCACAATTCTAATTATCATACCACCCAAAATCTCAGAATTATAATTCTACGTCAGCAAAATTAATCCAGAATCGTAATTATCACTCGGGTACTTTAAGTGTACAGTCATTTGGGCATAATGTACAACAAAACACTATTATGGATAGGCATAAATGTTAGTTGTGGCAAAAGTGCTTTTTGATGACTCAACTACACATTGGCAGGAATTTATTCTTGCCTTTTTCACAGGTGGCAAATTTTTATTGGTCCTCACCAATTTAATTGAAATATCCTAAACCACAATTAATTATAATGTTTTTTTCACAACAAACAACATATATGAATAAGAATAAAACTTTAATTATTAGGTCGGCGAATCGAAACACTTCTATTATTCACTAAATTGCTCAATATAAATAATTTTTTATTTTCATAAACCGATAAAATAACAGTTTTTCTTTTAATATTTTTTTGTTTTGCTAATATCATTATTTATTAATTTATTGTTTTATATTGATTTATTCATTATACAATAAATTATATAATAATATATATTTTAAATGAATAGTAAAAGGGACAAAAAGGTCAAAAGTGTGGTTTATACTAAAAATGGTTTAAAATAAAATAATTAAATTAAAAAGTAATATTAGTGGATTATGTTTCGTAGTAGTGGACAAGTGCATCAAGTTCCCTTTCATAATCAATGTCGACTTTTTTCCTAAACAAATCCAAGAAACTGCTATTAAAATTTATCAAAATTATAGGTTTACAAATCTTATCTAGTCATTTCATATATTAGTTTGGACTCGTAATAGTTTATTATGGTGGATACCTTTTTAGATATCCCGTTTTGTTTACAGATTTAAGCTTCAATGTAAAAAATCGTGTTTGTCAAAGATACTTGGTTTCGTGAGAAACTTTACTACCATTTCTTAGAAAATGATTTTATTTCTCTTCTCTCTTGAAAGGTTTTATTAAAAAGAAAAAAGAGAAGCTTAAGTTAAGGTTGTTTAACGAGAAAACAACACTGACACACATAAGATCTTTAAATATTTACTAGAGCAAAAAGGAAATAAGGTTGTGAGGATTCTAACACCCATAAATTCTTATAAGTCCCGTAAAAAAAATTATTGTCTTTGTTTCCGATTCATAGACGAGATAGATGTTGAATGATTGAAAAGATATATCCGTGTAGAGGGGCTTGCTTCTCCCCATGTGACAAAAATACCTATGAATCTCGTTGCAATCAACCCGTAATGAAAGACATCTTTCCTAACATTCAAAGCTTGTCTATCCTTTGGATTGGTAGTAGATACTCGGAGATTACCTTGGTTAGGAATAATTGGATCTCTAACATACGTATATTGTGACTAGGATGTCGGTTTCTAGGGGTTCTCCTCTTTTGTATTTATTCGGTTTTGGATTATTATTTGTTTTATAACTTCTTGTTCTTAGTTTTCTAACAAATATCTATTAATCCTTTTGTTTTATAATAATGTGTTAAGTTCAAAATATTGAAATATCTATCGACAACAATTTTTATTTTTTTATCTAGATATATTGAAAATATCCTATAGATATTTTCAACAGTCCCTTTTAGATAATTTGCACTTGTCAATAGGCGCGTGTAACTCTTCTCCTTTTCTTAATTACAGTAAATTACAAATTGACCCTTCAACTATTCTACAACATCCATTTTTCTTTATTGTTGTTAACTTTTTCAAAAAGTCATTTTCGTTACACACTTACACATGATTGTATTTTAGTGCAATTGTCCTAATGTCAAAAAAGAACGATTATTTATCATTTTATCTTCAACTGTTACCATCATTTTTCTTTTAGTAGTAATATTTTACTTTCGGTCTTTTTCTTCTCCAGTCACATATCAATTATTTTGATCTTATAATCGAAAATTTCTTAATTTTTTCAGTGATTTCATGGTTTCTAAAATAATATTCATTTATATACTGGCACAAAAAGGTAACAATTAGTTGGTTGATACGGCTTCATTTAAAGTATTATTTGGTACACTTACATACGACTTACTCTATAACGTTATTCTTGTAACGACTTAATCTATAGTAGTTTGTTGGAGAACTTTCCTTTCTTTTCAAGGTTAATTAGTTTATTTTTTCATCATGAAGGTTCTTTTGAAGAAAATAAAAGATACAAGTACGTTATTTAACAAAATCTACTTTAGAATAAATTTAACAAAAACGACTTTAAAAGCTTCGAGAAACTACTTGGCAAAATTCAGTTTATATTGTTGTTCAATTGTTAATGAGCTTGCATTGTAACATATACATTTAGTGTGTGTTTGACGCATAAGATTATGAGGATATAGTAACTTAAGCTTATTCTTTTCTATAATTTCCTTCATAAACTTTGTTTAGTTTGATGAGTTTGTTAAAAATATAAGCCATAATAAGTCCGAAAATCATAAATATATTTTCATATTCTTTTACTGTAAGACTACCCGCAGCCGAGCGTTATGGCCGCGTTTTAACCCCCCCTAACGCCGTTATCGGCGGGGGGGAGGGGGGGGGGGGTTATTCCGGCGTTGTTGCGGTGGCGTTGCTGCAGCAACGCTGCGTTTTGTTTTTTTTTTCTTTTTTTTCTTTCTTCCTAATTTATCCATATATATATATATATATATATATATATATATATATATATATATATATATATATATATATATATATATATATATATATATATATATATATATATATATATATATAATAAAGAAAATAAAGGTTTTTGTGTTTTGTGGTTTTTGAAGATTTTTGAAGAAAGAGGAAGAAAAAAGAGAAATAGACAAAAAACCAATCTTTTTGTTTTAATAAATTTTATTGAAAATGGTATTTTTATTAATGTATTTGTGATTTATTATTTATATTATTTATGATATAAAAATTAACTCGCTTTTATCGTTTAAGTATTTATGTATTGGTTTTTCATAGTTTTTATGTATTGTTTTTTTTATTTTTAATATTAATCTAAATTTATTTTTATTATTAATATATTTTTAATATTAGTAATTTATTAAAAATAATATGAGAAAAAAAAAGAAAATAGAAAATAATAAAACTGGTGGATCCCAATTTTTTGTGTTATGAACGGGGATTTAGTGGTATTATGTTATGTTGGTGTTATGCTGACGTGACACCCATAACACCGGTTTTGGTGTTATGATTGGGAGTGTTCTAAGCTCAACCTCGAACTCGAGGTGGATTACCTCAAATATCTAAGGAGCGCGTGCCTTTCCATCGAGTGGGAATTAACCCAATATAAGCAGATAAAAGCCCGCGTTAATACAATCCCACAAAGGCACAAACCAATCCCATACTTTTTCTCTCTCCGTCAACAAGCAGCGTTATCACTTTATGGGTGCTAATTCATCATTGTTAAGCTCAGACGGGTCGGACCATCCATCAAAGCTCCAGCTCAGCGACATCCCGGAATCCTGTATCGCCCTAGTATTATCTTACCTAGATCCGCCGGAGATTTGTAAATTAGCTAGATTAAACCGTTCATTTCGAGCTGCTTCGTCTGCTGATTTCATCTGGAATGATAAATTACCATCTAATTACAATTATTTATTCCAAAAATATCTAATTGAAAAAGTAATTAAGAACCCTAGAAATTTGGGGAAATTTGACGTTTATGCCCGATTGACCCGACCCGTATCGTTTGATCAAGGAAACAAGGTTTGATTCTGACCCAGATAGTTGAATTGTGTGATTATGGTTTGGAATTTTTTTTCGATTTGTTGACTAAAAAAAGTCAAAATTGATTTCAGGAATTTTGGGTGGAGAAGAGGACTGGAGGGGTATGTTTGTCGATTTCTTCGAAAACAATGGCGATTACTGGAATTGATGATCGGAGATATTGGAATTTTATTTCCACCGATGAATCAAGGTAGTTAATTTTTACCGTTTTTCGAATTTAGATTCCGAAACAAGATTTGCGAAAAACGCCTCAAGACGATTGTTTTTACCTTTGTATAACTGTTTTTTGTTTGATCAGGTTTCATACAATTGCATATCTTCAACAAATTTGGTGGCTTGAGGTAGAAGGAGATATTGACTTCCACTTTCCAGCTGGAACGTATTCCGTGTTGTTTAAGTTACGGCTTGGGAAGTACACTAGAAAGCCTGGCCGTCGGGTGTCTAACCAAGACGGTGTTCATGGTTGGGACATAAAACCGGTCCAGTTCCAGCTTACGCCACCAGATGGTGTACCGGTTGTTTCAAAGTGTTTCTTGGAAAAGACAGGAATCTGGGAGTATCACAATGTGGGAGATTTTGTGGTTGATGATTGTAATGAGTCTACGAAGATAAAGTTTTCTTTGACACAAATTGATTGTACTCACACGAAAGGTGGTCTTTCTGTAGATTCGGTTCTTATATGTCCTAGTAACTTGGTTAAAGATTTTAGAGCTTTGTTATAGCGAGAATGGTCTTTTTTAAACACAAGTTTTGTGGTTTTAGGCCATAGTTAAATCATGTAGTTTTTAGAGCTAGTATGCCACGATGGTGTCTATTTGATGTTGTAAACATTTTGTATGATACTCGAGTTTTGACAATTACAATTTTTTTAGTGAAGATAGTTGTTACGAGTGAGCAAGATATTACCAACGCAGGATATCTTGGGTACATGTTCTTTTTCTCTTGTCGTTATCATCTTATGAATGATTATGTCTAAAAGATGTGTTTGATGTATTACCAACCATTTAGTAACCGTAATTACATCCGTCTTTGTTTTATTTGTACCTTAACTCTCTTATACAGTAACATAGTAAGACATTTTTATATAGTTTGTACTTCAAGGTTCAAGAATCTAACAGATTGTTGAGTTATACATATACTGTATATTGTTATACTCATTTTATTTTGTTTCATACATAATTACAATCGCAAAAGCGACAGTTTGAAATCAGTGCTTTACTTTACAGTATTTGGCAAATCCCATTTTGATTGTTTATGTTTTAGCAGATGTTATGTTTTTCAGAAGAAAATGAAATTTTATGATAGATGAAAAAGTAGATAGCTGTCTATTATTAGTCTTGTTTACGACTGATTATCTTATTCTAATTTGCGGGATGTCATGACAATCATCTATTTCTTGTAACCAAATTAACAGCACTACGGGTCACAGTTTACCACCACAAACTTCCCATACACCCGTCATACAAAAGAATGTCATCTCAACACATCCACCCATCTAAACACATAAAATGTTCAACGCTAAACAGATATACCGGGTTTTGAATAATATTTTCATATAATATATAATCGAGTCATACACAGAATAGTAATACGATAAACGCAGACACGACATTCATTATTGCAATTGTTGACTGCAAATAAAAAATCATACACAAACAACGTATGTAACTGCAATATATCTTAATAATAATTATTTTAACATCATTGAACACTAGGTTGTGAAGTAACCATCATCATCATCATCGGCTTCAAGGTGTCTTCGACTTGGGAGGTGAAGGAAGCAACTGCAAATACCAAGACGTAGTTATATCCATATATTTTGACGAAATATCATCATACAGATTTACCTTGAAATTTCTTAGTGATTCATATACAATAGAAAAACATAGTTCCAATAAAATTTCATTCTGCATAGACGTTTCTTGTACCTGATAACAAGATATAAGCGAGCTGGCAAATCCAAAGGCTCCTGTCACACGAGGAGTGACCTTTTTTGGCGACAGTTGAAGAAGCCCTGCTGCAACCACGATATCAATGGCTGCTTTGATCAAGGATAGTGACCTCTCGTTTGATGTTTTAAGTTTAGCACGATATTCTTCATTCTGCATTTTTAAATGGATATCAAGTGTCCCAACATATAAATTATCGTCAAATAATGTACAAACACAATTCGACACAAACCTTGTATTTATCAGTACCCTTGAGTTCCTTATCTAATTTCTTCATTGATTTTGAAATCCTCCCAATCTCTCCTATCTGAAGAAAACAAATTACGCAATTAAGCACAAGAAAAAGACGATAGAGGCATTATGTAAATGTGAAGATAAAAGAGGAGTTATCTACCTCGACTAAAGTAGTACACACTGAAGATCCCATCCAACAGAAAAGAGATATCCTGCCAAGTATTTCTGCACGTTCTTTGTTCTAATAGAACCAATGTAACGAAAAATGTTAAATGGTTGGAAGCAAACAAAGCTTAACATTATACGAATTAATGAAATCCCAGTTGAAGCAATGACGCACCTTGTAAATGCCTGATCTATGGAGCCAAACAATTTGGTCAAGGAACAAGAAAGTCGACAATAATGCATTTTTCGACTGAAACAAAACATTATGATCAGAAATATGTGTTGAGGAAGCTCGAGATAAACAATAGATGATAAGAAGCATAAGTACCTTTCCCAATAGAACGATTGGAAGAGGAGTTCCTGGGGCAGTCGGACTGATAAGAGCATGCAAATCATTGATAAACTGCATATTTGATTAAAAATAAAGAATCAGATGGGATATTTTTGTGTTGAATCATATGCAGAAACTTTAATTTTCCTACATAATTTATATACCTTAAACAAACGGAAAACCTTCCTAGCCAAACTAGTTGCTTTGTCAACGTTTTGTGCAGTTCCTGGCTCACCATTACTCACAAACTTGGAACCGTATTGTATTGCTCTGCATATCTTGTCCCTGGCTTCAGCTTTGTTCAAATACAGAACGGCTAGAGCAAGCTCTGTCCTTGCAACGTCGAGTGTACTCATATTTTATTTTCTTTAGAACCTAGAAAACACAGATTGTCAAACTCGCAATTTTAGAAATACAAACTAAATAACAAAACGCAAGATCGTCATTCATACAATTCACAAAAACGAACTTTTATACAGCTGTATCTAACACTCTAATGCATGTGAAACATATTCCATCCCATACCCAGACATAGGATCTAATCTATTCATGCATTTTTATCTTTACTATATAGTAATCAAATAGCAAATAAGCTTACTCAATAATCATACATATCCTACAATTACACAAAATAAGGCCTTAGTACTTTCTCTTGCAACGGAATATTTTATACTAGACATACATCCTCCGATTTTTAACAAATTTTGAAACTGAAATGACCTATTTGCACATAACTATCTTTACAACTTACAACTAACGTTTCGAAGACCTAACTACTTTCTTAACAAACAGCAACAAACACCTCTAAAATCAAATGAAAATCACGATCAAAATCAATCAAGAGGAGCTATATATTTGACTAATTAAGTCAACGGATGTCAAACCACTTATTTTTAACAAAATTTTCAACAAATCAACACTCAAATCCCAACTTATACTACTTAAACACATCAAATTCACAATTAAAAATACATATGGAAAGTTGAAAAAAGCACAAAATCAATCGATCAATAATTCTATATAAATTAACACAATTAAGAAGAATTATAGTATAAATCTATGAAATTGCAAGTTGAAGAGAGTAGAAATATATAATTACCTGTAGGAATTAAACGGATAAAGATTGAGAGAGCAGAAAAATTAGGGCTCGAAAAATCCCAATTTATAAACAACACATAGTAAGTGTGTGAGAGAGAAACCGATTGGATTGGTATTGGCGAGTGTGCCCAGCCCTCTATCCTTGGTAATCACAATAATAAACATAAATAAATAAATTAATAAATTAAAGATTTTGTTTTTATATAGAAAAAAAAAAGATATGATAAAGGTATGGTTGGTTCTCTATTTTTAGAAGAAAATAAATTAAATAAATTTGTGACAAAAAAAAAGATATTTGTGCTTGTTAGTTGTTACTTGTTACCTCTCTATATGTGTGTCTATATTTGGAAGTAATAAAAGTTTTAAGAGTACATAATTCATTGTAAAGTACCTTAGTCGATATGAGTCAATCTTGTTTTAATTTTTAAGCCTTATATGTAAAGCTTGTAATTGAAGTTGTTTATTTTAGAATTTTTAAGGTAATTTTTTAAGTTGGGTCTGATAGATTGTGAGTAGTTTGACGTGTTTATACATCTAGAGATCATCCATAGTGAAAGGGTAAGAAAGAGAACATAATGTCACAACCGACGTAGTTTAAGAGGCACTACAAGAAAAATGCCTTTTAGGGACAAAACACGTTTGGTCACTAACAGTTGAAAATTTTCGTCACTAAGGTGTTTAGTGACGAAAATCAAAGTCGTCACTTTTGGTCACTATAGGTCCGTGGCTAATTTTATTAGTGACCAAATACATAACTTGTCTCTAATTAGTGACGAAAACAAAGTGGTCTCTATATATGTGACGACAAAAAAGTCGTCACTAATTTGGTCTCTAAACAAGTGAAAGTGGTCACTATTAAGCTCCCGTTTGTCTCTAATTAGTGACGAAAACAAAGTGGTCACTATATATGTGACCACAAAAAAGTCGTCACTAATCTGGTCTCTAAACAAGTGAAAGTGGTCACTATTAAGCTCCATTAACGGAGTTAACGGCTCCGTTAACTCTAATTTGTGACCAAATATGTTGGTGTCTAATGTTAGAGACCAAAAAAGGTGGTCACTAACTACTTCAATACAACAAAAAAAATCAATATTTTTTTATATAATTAATTAATATTTGGTTATTTGCAGCAATTAAATATAAATATTAAATTCATTTGCCGGCAGAAATTTCTCATCCAAAGTATATACAAAAAGAAGCTCCAAGATTTATTGTAATACAATTAATTAATGAAATTTATCAGCCATGAAAGTATATACACAACATCTTAGAAATGATGATATACAGAGAGATACTTTTAATTGTGCTTCAGATCTTGCAGCACGCTCGGTTATAACTAGTTTATCTCGTAACTGTTGCATCTCCCCCTGTTTTCAAAACTGGCAAATCAACTGAAAAAAATATAAAAATATAAAAGTATAACTTTTATGGAAAAGTAAGTAGTGAACATTCCATTATACCTGCAAGAACCTTCTTTCCTCAAGCCATTGTTTTACTCGCATCACCTTATCATTGGCATCTTTCCATTCATTAGCTACGACTGTTGCCACTCTATTTGCTGTAACTTTTGCACGAGCTAGCTCTCTGTCCAGAGTTTTCCGTTCCTCCTACATATTAAAAATCGGAAAATTAGTTATCATGACAAAAGAATATTACACGAATGTGTAACGGTAATTAACTAAATGGATGGATTCAGAATTTTACATTCATCTCTTGAACTTTTCGTTGGTAATCTCTCACTGCATTGGCAGCAGCACCACCAGCAAGAACAGCTTCTTCAAGCTCACATACAGTTTGTGTAAGCTTAAAACAACACATATCATCCTAAACACATTTGACACGTTATCTACCCCGCGGTGGAAAACCTGAGGCTCATCTCTCATTTCTTGTTGGCTAGACGCCTGTTCGGGTACATCCCAATCAAAAACCCGATCTTTCATCTGTTCCTGGTAAACATCTAATGTCATTGTTGCAACTAGTGCCGCCAAAGAAGCAGCCATTGCTGGTGTCCATACAAGTTATGGAGTTTCTGTTGTTTGTTCAAGGGCACTTACAACAGCTTCACCAGGACCATCTCTAATAATAGATACTAATCCATCGGGCAGAATGGTCCAAATCATTGGATTAGTTAAACAGTGAACGTGTCAAATAGGCCAAACATGTTGAAAGTAGACCAAAGTGTAATTTTCATGCATAGAAGCTCTGGTTAAAATGTAAAACTTTAGATTACGACTGTGTTAACCCAAAACAGAACCTGGTTACCCTTTTATGCATTCGGCCTAAAAATGAGAAAAGGAGTTTCCTTTAAAGATGGATTGTTGTGCCAAACCTATTTTGTGACACATTAAAGAATCCCTTAGACAAATAAATCGATATCTATAAACAAACGTTTAAGAGTTTATGAATAAACCTGCTGGTAAAAAATGTCATCGATTATTTTCGTAGCTTGAATGAGGAAAACTAGAGCTTCCTTGTCCTCCTCGGTAACACCTGTCAACTGTCGTATAAGAATTTGATTAAAAAAAGGTAAATAACTGAAAATAATTAGAGATAAAGGAAAAGAAAACAACATCTGTTGTGAGTGAAACAGGAGCATAACGCTTTAGCTTCTTTTGCAGATACAAAATCTGTGCTTCCGTGTTGATTTGATACCTATCAATAGTTTCAAGTAAATAATATGTTGCATATGAAATAAGTTTAATTGGTTCACAATTCACACCTTTTGTTAATTATGTCAAAAAATTGACCATATGGTCCATTAACGTCGTAAGGTGCATAAAAAAGATCTCCTTCAACAAGTAAATTCCTGTACTCGCTAATTGAGATATATTTAACTGTAGAAACTTCAGATTCCCTCGAGGAAAAAAAATCGTATTAATTTTTAGATTTTACTAGCAAGATCATATGTTAGTTATATGATGAAATCGTTACCTGAAGAGTAAAAGCTTCCAAAGGAATTGGGTCAAGTGTTGTCACGAGATAAACATCATCAAATTCATTATCGATAAACTTTTCATCATTGATAACATATCACCAACGAAAAACACAAAAAAACGTTACATATAAATATGATAATGTTACTTGCTAATTTTCATGTTCAATACTTCAATGAAGAAAGCTAATTTTCAGTCCAGCATTTCATCGAACGCCTTGTGTTCAACTTCGGTTAAACAATCAAAATACACAAACTTAAAATCGTAAACGATTGTAAGGTATACAATGAACCAAAATATGAAAGCATATAACGAAAGGTATAAAATCGAACGTGAAACCCTAGGTTTCACAATCAGTTAAGTTAGAACTGCCTAAACTTCAAAAACTGAAAATTAATCACTTTGACATAAACATCAAATTCATGGATCGATAAATTAAGTAGGTTTTACAGATCATGAAACAATTGATATCAGCATTGCATCCACAAATTAATCAAAAAATTCTCCTAATTAAGCTTTTTCCGCTTAGAATTGCGTTATATATTACCAGAAGCAGTACCACCAGAAACACCTAATATTCATAATCAATTAATCAAATAATCAAATTAAATAAAATTAAATTAAATATACCGATTACGAAAGGATGTTTGATTGAAGCGGAGATTAACGATGATGAATTGGATCTTGAATCGAGATGTAAGCCGGAAAAATGAGGACCGGAAGCGGCTTCCATCACGTAATCAATCGTCGTCGTTTGCTCCGACATTAGTATACTCGTTGAAAATAAACACGAGCGAGATTCTAGAGAGAGAGTGATGACGTACCATCGGTTAGCGGGCTAACCCAATGTTACGCCGAAAGACACAATAAGCTGGGCACAATCTTTGATAAAAGTAATCTAAACAACATCTATTATCCGAAGAACATCCTAAGGACCAAGGACCAAGAGGCCGAAGGATGACTTCTCGACAAAGAGTACAATACCTCGGATTACCTTCAGGATAAACAAGGTATTGAACTAAGAGCATGTTATTATCCGAAACTCAAGGTCTATAAATACCAAGCTCACACTTCACTTCAAAGGTAACGTTCACATACACTCTACACTCTTACTTATATTTTACCCTTACTCTTCGATATCTTACTCTCACGCCCGAGGTAAACCAGGGGACCATCCCCGCTCCGTTTACTCGTGTGTTCACTTGCTTGTGCAGATAGTTGTAAGGTCGAAGATAAGGATCAGGCTGAAGGTCTTCTTCGGATCAACTCTTCCGGATCCGAACCTTCTACCCCATTGTAATTGTGATATTCCGGTGTCGCAACATTTGGCGCCATCCGTGGGACCATTATGGCTTCTTCGGGACCATATATGACTTTTACGGCTAATACCTCAGGAAGTAATAGGGAACCGATAGTTGAAGACGAACCTCCAAGGAACGATCAGAATGATGTAGGGAAAGGTACCGGGATCTCTGAGGAGTTCCTGGAACAGAACTATGATGCGCTCAAGGCCATGCTGGAAGAACACGAGCGAAAGAAAAAGAAAGATCGTTCCCGAAAGACTCCTCCGGTTGCCCGAAAGATCCACTATACGAGCGAGTCGGAGCGAGAAGATAGTGATGACGAAGAGGATCTGAACCTTCCTTATCAGTCAGACTTTGCTTCTAAGTTCACTCGAAGAATCTCTACGTTCAAGATGCCTCGAAAAGCGAAGATGCCTAGCATCGTGCGCACATACGACGGAAGTGGTGACCCCGACGATCATTTGGCAATTTTCTCCGGCGCAGCTGATACCGAGGGTTGGCCTATGCCGATCTGGTGCCGAATGTTCGCTCAAACTTTTGTCGGACCTGCAAGAGTATGGTTCGGCGAGTTGCCGGAAGAAAGTATTGACAGTTTTAAAGACATGAAGAAGAAGTTTGAACTTTATTTCATGCAACAACGCAGGTACACTCGGGGTCCGACGGACATTGCTAAAATCAAACAAAGAGAGAATGAGAGTCTTCAGGACTTTGTAGAAAGATGGAAGCGGGAGCTCCTGCAGATTAAAGGAGGAGACGATATGTTAAAAGTTTCGGGATTCATGGAAGGGATCCGGATACCGGCCCTCATCGCGAAACTCAATGCCAGGGTACCTGAGACAGTGGATGAAATGATGGAACGTGTGAAGAGATTTCTCAACGGGAAGGAAGCTTCGAGACAATATGTAGAAGCTAGCACGGCTGCATCCCGAAAGGGGTCGAAGATGATCTCTCCAGCTGCAAGTCCCCCATGGAGGTCTTCCCCAGGTCGGAAAAGTTTTTCTCCCGGTAGTCATGAAAGAAGGTTCGGACGAGGACCTGTCCGCACCTCTCCTTTCGTGTCTTCCGGTGAATCTCGACGACACATCAACTTCACAGAGCTTAGCAAAACCCCTAGTGAAGTCTTTGCCACCGAAAAAGGGAGAGTACACTTCACGGCTCCGGCTCCTTTAGTAGGAACTCCAGACAAGAGGTTCCTCGACCGATGGTGCGAATTCCATCAGGACAAAGGGCATTACACAAACGACTGCTTTCAATTAAAGAAGCAGATCGAGGAGGCCGTAAGAACTGGACAACTGAACCATCTGATGGAAGGAATCAAACAAGGGGGCCAAAAGAAACAAGGTCCACCGTACCCCAGAAAAGGGAAAGGGAAGGAGATACAGATGGTCTTCTGTGAAGGAGAAGGTAGTGGACTCCATGATGAAAGAACGGAGCCCTGGATGATACAGGAGATGTCTTTTCCTCCGGTCGGCACCTCTAAAGGAACCACAGACCCAATGGTTGTGGTGGGAGACATTGAAAACCAAACGGTACACAGGATATACATCGATAATGGGAGTGCTTCAGAAATACTTTTTGAACAATGTTTTTTGAAGCTAGATCCCGAAGTACAAAACAGGATGGAGAGATGCTCCCAGTATTTGGTCGGGTTTTCCGGAGAAGCAGTGAAGCCAATAGGGCAAATCCGGTTACCCCTCACCATCGGAAACGAAGACAAGTTTCGGACAGTTGAAATCGATTTCCTAATAGTTCGGGCCAACTCTCCATACAATGTCATTATTGGAAGACCCGGAATAGCAAAGCTCCGAGCTATTGTGTCAACAGCTCACTCCCTCATGAAATTTCCTACCCCCGGAGGAATCGTTGAAATTCGTCCGGAGGCTCACAAAGTGTTGGAATGCCAAAAAATCGAAAGGATATTGCAGAAGGAGGAAGAGGAAGTCAAGCTAGGAAAGGTTATCATTCATCCGGATCATCCGGAGCAAACTGTTACGATTGGAGATACATTCACTGAGGAAGGCAAGGAAAAGCTCATCACACTTCTCCGACAGAGCAGAGATGTCTTTGCTTGGAAACCCTCAGACATGACTGGGGTACCAAGGGGGCTCGCCGAACATAAGCTAACCATCCAGGAAGGAAAAAGCCCAATAGTACAGAAGAAACGAGGTCTAGCACCTGACCGAAGTAGGGCTGCTTGTGAAGAGGTTAAACAATTGACCGAGGCTGGAATTCTCCGCGAGGTCCGATACCGAACTTGGGTGGCCAATCCAGTCATGATTCGGAAAAGTGATAATACATGGAGAATGTGTGTCGATTTTAAAGATCTCAATGATGCGTGCCCGAAAGACGCATATCCATTACCGGAAGTGGATCTGAAGGTAGAAGCATTGGTGGGTTTCAGATTCAAATGCTTCCTGGATGCGTACAAGGGATACCATCAGATACAAATGGCTAGAGAAGACGAGGACAGGACAGCCTTTCACACCGACATGGGAATCTTCTGTTACCGAAAAATGCCCTTCGGTCTCAAGAATGCTGGAGCAACTTACCAAAGATTGATAGACAAAGCTTTTTCGGAACAGATCGGAAGGAATCTAGAAGCATACGTTGATGATCTGGTTATAAAGTCCACGTCGGAAGAAAAGATGATTCAAGATATTCGGGAAACGTTCGCCAATCTCCGGAGAATCAACATGAAGCTCAATCCGAAGAAATGCTCTTTTGGGATGGAAGAAGGGAAGTTCTTGGGTCATATCGTCACTCCAAATGGCATCAAAGCAAACCCAGAGAAAATTCGGGATTTAGAAGGCATATCGTCCCCTAAGACGATGAAGGAAGTCCAAAGCCTAAACGGTAAAGTCATAGCCTTAGGGCGATATCTCTCAAAGTCTGCCGAAAGATCACTACCGATCTTTCGAACCTTAAAGAATTGTGTAAAGAAGGGAGATTTTCGGTGGACACCTGAAGCCGAAGAAGCCTTACATGAGATAAAGAGGTTCGTAATGGCGCTTCCCACTCTGACGGCGCCGAAGGATGGAGAAACCTTGATCCTGTATTTATCAGCAACGATAGAAGTCATTAGTTCGGCTCTGTTGGCTGAAAGAGAAGGAGAACAAATGCCTATCTACTTTGTCAGCAAGGTATTACAAGTTCCCGAAAACAACTACACCCAGGTAGAGAAGATAGCACTAGCTCTGGTTTATACCTCCCGAAGGTTGAAAAGATACTTTCAAGCCCATAGCATCCGAGTGATCACTGATCAACCATTAAAACAAATCTTAAGGAATGTGGAAACAGCTGGAAGACTTACAAAATGGGCCATCGAGTTAGGAAGCTACGACATAGAATATGTCCCCAGGACATCTATCAGGGACAAGTTCTGGCGGATTTTATAGCCGAAGTCCCTGATGAGATTGCTCCTAGAGACAGGGTTCCGAAGGAAGCAAACGATGAGCAACCCCCGAAGAATAAGAAGAGGAAGAGGCCGACGGAGTCCCATGCCGAAGGAAAGAGACAGAAGAAAGACCAAGTTTGGTGTCTGTTCACTGATGGATCTTCCAGCTCAGAAGGTTCAGGAGCTGGAATTCTTCTTGTTAGCCCGGAAGGGAAAGAGTTCTCATTCTCCATCCGTTTTGGTTTTGACAACACAAATAATGAATCCGAGTACGAAGCCCTGTTGGCCGGATTGCAAAAAGCCAAAGGAAAAGGAGTAGAACACTTGAAGGTTAAAGTGGACTCAAAGTTGGTGGCCAATCAAATCAATGAAACATATGAAGCAAAGGAAGACCGGATGAGCAAATATAAAGAGAGGGCAAAGAGCTTGATGGCCACTTTCCAATCATGCACAATTGAGCAAGTCTCGAGAACGAGAAACAAAGTGGCTGATACCCTGAGCAAATTGGCATCCATAGCTTTCGGACACACCGAAATGGAAGTAATGGTGGAAACACAGGAACAACGATCGATAGCTAATCCGAAAGAAGCATTAATGATTGTCGAAGACGAAGGAATCACTTGGATGACGCCGATCGTCAAGTTTTTACAAGAAGGAGACTTACCGCAAAACCAGAATGAAGCGCGAAAGATCAGAATGAAGGCACCAAACTACGTGATGAAAGGTATAACACTTTATAGAAAAAATCCACTTTCACCACTCCTTCGTTGTTTGGGACCATTGCAGGCCAACTATGTAATCCGAGAGATGCACGAGGGAGCATGTGGCATGCATGCCGGACCGCGTAGTATGGTCTCGAAGATCACCGGATTGGGATACTTTTGGCCCACTATGCATTTTGATGCCATTGAGGTGATCCGAAAGTGTGATGCTTGCCAAATTCACGCACCTATACCGAGACTTCCCAAGCACAACTTAGTGTCTATACTATCGGCGTGGCCTTTCCAAAAGTGGGGCATTGACATCGTCGGCAAATTTCCAACGGGGACGGGTGGAATGAAATTCCTTATCGTGGCAGTAGACTACTTCACAAAATGGGTCGAAGCAAAGCCCGTCGTCCGAATCACAGGAAAGCAAGTGCAGAGATTCGTATGGGATAACATTGTGTGTAGATTCGGTCTACCGAATGAAATAATCTCTGATAATGGCAAGCAGTTCTCGGATAACCCGTTGCGACGATGGTGCAACGAAATGAAAATCAAACAAACCTTTACTTCGGTGGCACATCCACAGAGCAACGGCCAGGTTGAAAGGATTAACCGAAGCATAGGTGATGGAATAAAGGCAAGGTTGGGGAGAGAAGGAACGGACTGGGTGGATCAAGTATCCCATGTGTTGTGGGCACACCGAACCACCCAGAAAACAAGCACCGGAGAAACACCCTTTAGCCTAACCTATGGATCTGAAGCTGTCGTCCCAGCCGAGGTAGGAATGCCCAGCCACCGAATGACATCCGGAAACGAGCAAACTAATCAAGAAGATATCCGACTCAATCTGGTATTGCTGGAAGAACGAAGAAACGCAGCGTCAGTTCAAGAAGCCAAGTACAAAGAAAAACTTGAAGAGACTTACAACAGGAAGGTAAGAAAGCTGGTGCTGAAAGAGGGTGACTTGGTCCTCCGAAAGAACGAAGCAAGTCGGCAGGAAAACGAAGGAAAATTGGGGCCAAAATGGGAAGGTCCGTACAAGGTGATCAAGGATAAAGGTAATGGAGCATACGAACTGGAAGACATGGCCGGTACTCCAATACCCAGAACATGGAATGCCATGAACCTTCGAAAGTACTATCGTTAGCCGATTATGTGTAATGTAACCTTTTTTCTTTTTTATTATTATGAATGAAAGGCTTTCGCGCCAATTTTTCCCTTCATTTTACTATTAGTACTATTCGAATGAATGTTCATGACACTTGACGAAGTGTTTGAACATACAACTAATTCAGATAGTCTAAGAAAAAATAAGGATGAGACTTCACAATCATTGAGCCTAACCTCAATATGTATCGGACCTAACTCCGAATGAAAAATTGAGCCTAACCTCAATATGTATCGGACCTAACTCCGAATGAAAAGACACCTCAATAGTATCGGACCTAACTCCGAATGAAAAAATTGAGCCTAACCTCAATAAGTATCGGACCTAACTCCGAATGAAAAAATTGAGCCTAACCTCAATAAGTATCGGACCTAACTCCGAATGAAAAAATTGAGCCTAACCTCAATAAGTATCGGACCTAACTCCGAATGAAAAATTGAGCCTAACCTCAATCAATTTCGGATCTAATTCCGAATGAAAGATTCAAAGAGATTCACACAAAGCATTTAAACAACATACCAAATTATAACAAGTAAATAAAAGATGCAAGTGAATCCGGAATAAAAGATGCAAGCAACAACAAATCATTTTATAATTTGTTTGTAGAAACATATCTTCACAGGTCGAAGACATGTTTCATTAATACATAGCAAAAGAAGGTACAAACACTTCACTCCTCATCCGAAGGAGGACCCGCAGCAGGCTCAACAGCCTGAAAATCTTCTATCGAAGAACCATCGGTGGCTGACAAGGCTTCAAGATAAGGATAATTAAGTTCGGAAGCATCAGCTAGGGCCTTCTCCAGCTCCGAAGCAGCATTGGCATTAAAGAATGGAGAAGATGAAGGTTTTTGCTTCAGACGGCCAAGGCTGATACCGGCAACCAAACCATCGTGACACCCAAGTCTGTAGTTGAGCGTCCGAATGTTCTCTTGGGGACGGGAGTACTCATGACTCGAGTGTAGCTTCTGAATGACATGCTTCGGACCCGTTGTTACCAACCAACTTCTGTCCGAGCGAAGTGCAGCTAACTCAGCATCTTGGTTCCTCAACCGTTCCTCCAAGGACCGGAGCACATCACCATTGATATCACACTGGGCCTGAGCCTCGGCCATGGCAGTTTCATGTTCCGCCTTCAAGCTGGCTATGGCAACCTTATGATTGGCCTGCAGTATGTCTTTCAGCTTGTTCATCTCAACTTGATGCTCGCTCTTTATATTGTCAGTAAGCTCCCGGACTGCAGCCTCACTAAGTTGAGACGACGAAGCTTTCATCCTGGCTATCTCTTGCGACAGGCCATGACTTCGGTCACGATAGTGTTTTTTCCGGTCAAGAGCCTCTGAAAGTTTATTTTGAAGTTCCAGGGCTCGAAATCTTTGCTCTTCCGTTTCCCGAGCCGATGATTCCATTCGGCGTCGGAGGTCAGGACCAATAACGTTTAGAGAGGCAAGAGCAAAGTCGAACTCACGGCCCACTTGGACATTCCCCAGTTTCCCTAGGCGAAGAGTCTCGGCCGGGGTAGCAAGATGGTCAACAAGATCCCGATTGATCTCATAGGATTTCGCTTGAAAGAGGTCCCCACATTTGATCTTACTTACTGCCGGAACAAATGATGTCCCGGCCAAAACAGCACCCAAACCCTCGGATTCTGTATCCGAATTCTCACCTTCTGAATGAACACCGGTGCCCTCCGAATGTTCAACTACCCTCTGATCACCTGGAAGAGAACAACTAAAAATCAGTAAATGGTCGAAAGAAGGTTAGTAAAAGAAACACATAAAGGCATCAAGTTTCCTACCTTTCATCCAGATTCGAGTCCGGGCAGAAGACCCAGCCAACTCTGAAACAGGAGAAGGTTGAACGAGGCCGGAAAAAAGAAACGTACCTTCTGTCTCGTCCGCCGAAACTCGGGTGGAAGTTTCGCCCATCAAATTCTGACTCCGTTCCGGTTGAGAAATAATTAAGGATGTTGGCTGATAAGTTATATTTTCCGGCGACAGACGCTGATAGCCCATATCCTCCTGCTCCAGCATAACCCCGGAATAGGGCTCCTGCAGAGGTTCATCAACTAACCTAGGAGCCACAAGCTCCTCATTCCCCTCATCCATCGGAACAGCCGAAGAAGTCTCTTCTAAGGGCTTCTCACCCGTATCATCAGCACCAACAACCGGTTCCGGGTTAGAAGTGACCACTTCCGGATCAGTATGAGGACCTGTCGAGAAATCATCATCAACTATCAGTCCTAGAGCTCTCCTTGTTTCGGAAGAAGTCTCGCAAGAGGGGGGATCCGGATAGAACTCCGTACCATCTAACGAAGCATCTCCCTCCTCTGAACTTTCAAGGATGACAAACTTACCCCGAAAGACGGAAGTGGCAGCTTCTTTATTCTTCTCTCCAGGCCTGGAAGTATCGGCCTCCTTCGCAGGTGGAAGCTTGGCTTGTTGGTCCTTTTTCTTTTCCTTGATAGCCAAACCCTTGGCAGAGACAGAAATCCTCTTTTTCTTCTTAGGCACCTCAACCGTCGGTGCATCCTCTTCCCCGGACTCCCCACCCTCAACATCATCAAGTTGCTGTCCCTCGGACGCTTCCGGAGGAGCAAACCAGTCAGTAGCTTGTCTTTTCCTAGCAGCTGCATTTCCCACAGAAGATGATGCTTTTGCAAACAAAGCATTGAAAAGCAAAGGAATAGTATTGTTACCGCTCTTGGCCGGACGACTCCCACTACCAATAATAGTCCCATGGGTCGGCTGAATAAAATCCTCATCCGAAGGATCTCTCATCGTATAGCCCGCCGGGAAAACTGCATCAGCATCGGTATAAGGAGGGGGAAGTTCGTTCGTAGACATATGCACCACCCGGGCATTCATCTGGACTAACCAGGCCGCTTCACCTTCAGCTATGTTGCGAGAAATATACTTGACTCCATCCCAATCAGACATCTCCAAAAAGTCTATCAGCGGCAAATCTGGAAAAAAGAAAGAAAAGTTGTAATGAGGATCAGCACGGAACTACCGGCAGAAGGAACATGAATACCCAACATACCTCGGCCATTCAACTGCAAACAAGGCTTGCTGATATTGGACGTCCAATTCCGACTTACACCCGCCATCACCAACACATGCTCCGGCAGTGTCCGGCACTCTACCTTGTGAGTTGTGAAGGCCAAGATAGCATCAGCCGGAACAACTCCCTGTTTAACTTGGTCATCCGCAACAGACTCATCTTTATGCTTCCATCTCATCCGGATAGGAGCCACGCCGATGTTAACATAGAAAAACTTGGTCTTCCAGTTCTTATGGCCGGAAGGAGCTCCAGAAGAACAAGCGGGGCTAGGTTTTCTTCTTTTATCAATAGTAAACCAATCGCCGGCTTTCCCCAACTTGTAAAATGTCCGAAAGAGGTTGAGCGAAGGCTCATAACCGAGAGCCCAGCTTTGAACTTCGAAGCAGGCAAGTCTCAAAGCCCCAAGGGGGTTCAGTTGTGTGGGCATGAGTTTATAATATTCACAAAACTCCAGGAAAAGCCTAGAGAATGGAAGTCGGAGGTTTGAAAATTCAAACCATTCAGCGTATACGCCCATCTTCCCAGGAGGAGCGTCCAATATCGTGTCATTCGGGCCCGGAAGAACGGCACCGTATCCTTCACCGATGGCATACCGTGTCAATAGGACGTCAAGATCTTCTTGACTCAAAGTAGTAAAGCACCTCCGAAGGTTTTCCTTATTCTGCTTCGACATGACGAAACTCAGAAATAAGATGAAAAACGAAAGAAGATTGAAGAAAGAAAAGCACACAGTTAAAGGTGTAAATTAGAAAACGGTGAGAAAAAGTTACAAATGGGGTAAAACGAGTTATTTATAGGCAAGTGTATGTCAGACGATGGGACGCGCGTCTAATCCCACCGCCTCTCTCAGCCAATGACATAGTGACAGGTGGCCTAAGCATTAATTACCGAAGTTTGAAAAAACTTCCCGCCCAAGCTAAAACTCAATTATCCCGCCTAAATAGACGGACGGTTACTATCCGAAAAAACTCAAGAGCCGTACCCCTGCTAACCGAAAGAACATCTGAAAGAACCAAAACACTTTATTTTTCTTCTAGTCAAGCATTACATAGTCTTAACTACGTAATACTGGACTAGGGGGGCTGATGACGTACCATCGGTTAGCCGATAGAAGTCTATCGGCTAACCCAATGTTACGCCGAAAGACACAATAAGCTGGGCACAATCTTTGATAAAAGGAATCTAAACAACATCTATTATCCGAAGAACATCCTAAGGACCAAGAGGCCGAAGGATGACTTCTCGACAAAGAGTACAATACCTCGGATTACCTTCAGGATAAACAAGGTATTGAACTAAGAGCATCTTATTATCCAAAACTCAAGGTCTATAAATACCAAGCTCACACTTCACTTCAAAGGTAACGTTCACATACACTCTACACTCTTACTTATATTTTACCCTTACTCTTCGATATCTTACTCTCACGCCCGAGGTAAACCAGGGGACCATCCCCGCTCCGTTTACTCGTGTGTTCACTTGCTTGTGCAGATAGTTGTAAGGTCGAAGATAAGGATCAGGCTGAAGGTCTTCTTCGGATCAACTCTTCCGGATCCGAACCTTCTACCCCATTGTAATTGTGATATTCCGGTGTCGCAACAGAGAGAGAAATGGATTTGAGATTTGGGGGAAAATGAGAATCGCGTAAAACTCGGTGAAGATGATATTTGAAGGGGCGGGAGAATTCTGTTTAATAATGTTTGTATTTTTTTTTAATAAAAAACTTTATCGAGCATACGTTTTTTATAACACTTATGCAAAATACAAAATCAATATACATGTTATGTAAACAAATTTTATGCACAGAGAATTTTAAAACAAAAAGGACATACTAATAATTAAATATTTTAAATATATCATGATTTAAAAACAAAAAGGACATAGTAATAATTAAATATTTTCATGATACTATTAACATACTCTCGAACTCAATACATCTATTTTTTCAACTTAACAATCATTTGTTAATGACCACAATATTTGGTCTCTAACTATCCAATTCAATGACGACTATTTTTTTGGTCTCTAAAATCTCACGTAGTGACCATGTTTTTTGTCACTAAACTTTTTCAACTCACTTATTTTACCTAACTCAACGAATATACGTAGTGACTACCATATTTTGGTCTCTAACCATCCATTTAGTGACCACTTTTGGTATTAGTCACTGTTTTTGGAATATTGATCAAAATTAGTGACGACATATTTTATGGTAACTAAATCATCCATTTAGTGACAAAATGTGGGTGGTCATTAAAAAAAGGTCGTCACTAAAGGTCTTTTTTCTTGTAGTGAGGTCATTTGCTAAAGTTAAGTCCAGAACAATGATGCTTTTATACAATTTAAGGAGGTTTAAGAAAGCTCGACCCTTTAAAAAGGTTATGGAAGACATTGGAAGTTGGTGGAACATAATGAAAACTAGAAGGATCCCGTGCGTTGCACGGGTTCGTCAATTTCGGCGTTAGTGTTAGGCAGTGTTCGTTCTTCGCTTTGTATTCGCTTTTCACCTTGTGTTCATCATTGGGCTTATTCCGTCGCATGCAAGATGAGGCCATGGTTCGTGCCCGGGTATGGGATGAGGGTGTTTTTTGGGGTTTTTTTGGGCTTATTATTGTTGGGCTTCCGCGTCTTTTTTATTTCTTACTTAATAATACTTTTACGACCTTCCATCCCATCAGGTCCGGATCAAGTCATTGATCGAAGCGAGAAGAGGAGAGGATGTCGTTTATCCTACTCCGGATAAAACGACTCGAGTTTTTGTTTTTTTACTTTTTTATCGAAGTATAAATGTAGCTATTTGCTAAAACGATGCCGTTATTTATTATTAATCTGAGTAGATGTTCGTATTAGTTGAATCCAAATAAAATTCCGAGGGGTAGAAAGCGTAAAAGTATTATTTAAAGCCGAGGGGGGAAAAAACGCAACAACATATAAAGTGCAGACAGGAAAAGCTAAAAGTCGTTTAAAGTTTAGGGTGAAAAAGCGTTATATTTTTTAAAGTTGAGGGTGAAAAAGCGTTAAAGTTTTTAAAGTTGAGGGGGGGAAACCGCTAAGTCTTTAAAGTTTAGGGGGGAAAACCACTAAGTCCTTAAAGTCTAGGGACTAAAATGCAAAATTCCAAAATATTAAAATATAATAATTTGCACATTTCCATATGTTCCTTACAAAATTAATAAGGAGAGTAATATGAATACTTGAAATATGTAGAATAATCCTTGTATATATTCTAAGGTAGAGAATTTTCAAACTATGAAGATATTAGATAGATTCTTTGGAAAAAACTCTCGTATAAATAGGTCTTGCATCCCTCATTCACAAATCAACTTACAATCTCATAATCCTTCAAACCTACACTTGTTTTGTATTCTTATTTGCAAACATTCATCTTCAAGTAATAGAGTATTCATTTATCATATAGTATTGTATTTTTTTTGCATTGTTATTTCTTGATCAACTTGCCTCGTTTACGAGTATGACAAGAGTTAGTCTGGCTTTGTTCGAGAACTATGTGTCACACGAGAGATTGTAGAGACGAATCCGTGACAATACATCTTCATTTTGTTAAGTTAAAGTGTATAGAAAATTGTGGGAGTAAAAGTTCCTTAAGAAAATACATTTGGATGATGAGATAGTTTAATGGCTGGTTTAACATACAATAACCTATTTCAATAAATTTAAGCTATATATTAAATGAGGTGGGTTATTTGCGTTACAGTATAGAATAAGGACTCAAATAACTCCCTTCTTAAAAAGAAAAAAGAAAAAAAAACAATTTATATAAAATAAACCATAACAAAAACCTTAATCATTTAAATTTAAAATTAATGATCACATTGACCACCCATCTTCTCTAGTGGATTTTCCGATAACTGGATTTTCCGACAAACATTTTCCGACGACACCACTTTTACAACGACTAAACTTATTATTTATTTTCATCGTTTTTATGTTTCGACGATACCATTTTGGAGACGAATATGAAGTTATAACAAGTCAACTTTAGATAAACCTGAATACCAAGTATACAACTATATGTTTAACAAAACATGAAAACATTAAGGTCACTTATCCACAAATACTCAATGGGTTTTCACTATCTTTCTAACTTATGCAACTTTCACCTCTTTACCTTTTGACATATCAACTTGTTTGTTTCAATCGACACATAAGCTTTTATCAACACATCAACCATGGTTTATGTAAGATACCTTGAACCTCCGCATTCTTCTGAGTTTCTATAGAACCTGTTCAACCAAAGAGTGGGACAAAAAATGTAGTTCAATAAAAGAATGGATGACTATAAGTATACTGATCATCTATATTCAACTAGTATAATTGTGCGATTCCCATAAATTTCATCAAAACCTAAATTCATCATAAGTCTTCGATAACCTCTACATATCCCATGGGACCTGCACAATGTAATATTACATATTTTTTTTTATTATTATTTTGCAAATAACCAATATTGCCCTATTCTTAACTTTTGTATTTATTTTATATCTTAAAGAATGAGAAGTTGAAATGGTTTTCCATTTACCTCACGTTTCTTTCTTGAAATTTACCAATAATGTTTTACAAATTAAAAAGAAAAAGAAAATGGATTTTTCTTGCCTTTTTAACCGATTATCTAATAAGACAATAGGTAATAAGTCAAAATTTTGAAACTGTTTTTGACATTGGGCCATAAAAACAAAGTACATTAATTATAACAAATGTTTTCTAAATTTCGTTATTTATAATGATTCAAAATCATAAATTTATTACTTATCTATGACATTAACCCTTCCAATAACATGAATAAGCTACAATAATAATAAGAAAAATCTCTTTATTCTAATAAATAGGAGATATGGCTGATGTCATAAAGATGATGATGTGGCGCCTTATTAGGCTATCCACCTATGATAAGCTTTTGTATAGTGATGACACATGTTTAGATATAATTTTCTCATATTTTTCAGTTAAATATTAAATACATATAGTTTATGTTGAAAAGTAATAATCATAGTTCAACTTTTATCTCAATTAAAAAGTCTCTGATCGGCTAGATATTCTTGAAAAAGAATATTGTGTATAAAGAAATGTGTTTTTCTTGAAAACCGAATATCTTCTTAGGTACGCTTCAAAAAATTTGAATTCAACATCTGCTCCATCAAATCCTTCGACTTCAGCTTCTTCAAACAACCCTTTCATCTTCATGTAACCCTAACCTTTTTTTTTTCTTCTAACATTTCGATTTCTTCTTCTACGAAGTTAATGTTGCAATTAGCGCTTTTCTTATAGGACATTTCTTCTACTGAATTAGCGCTTTTCTTATAGGATATTTCTTCTAATGAATTACTTAAACTAAACGTATAAAGGAAGCTGAGATTTGGGATGCGGGCTCACCGATTTCTCCACCAACGAGATTCAAGGATTTTGAATCTTGAATCTTCCGTCTTCATCTTCCTCTTTCTTTCTCGCCGTTGGTATTTTCTTCCTTCCTTTTTTTATGTTTCTATTTTGAGTTTTTTTACACTCCACCGGGATGTTTGGGTGCAACAGGTAACGTGACATTGTATTGTTCATCCAGTTAATAGGTTTAAGCTTAATTACAGGTACTACAATTTTGATTATCCCCATATATTCGTTTTTTCATTTCAGTTTTTTTTTTGATATATTATTCACCGAGTTCAAGTTTGGATTGAATATTTTATATTGAATTGTGCATGTTTAAGGTTTGGATCTAACTTCAAATCGCGGTTTTTTTTTGCAGATATTATTCATCAGGTTTGTGTTTTTTCATTTGCTCAAAATCATTATAATTTCGCTCACATTCACTTCCATTCTTATTTAAGGTTCCATTAGTATTTGTGCAAAACTATATGATTGTTGATATCTTTAACTCTTTTGAACATGTCTTATTTCTAACTTTTTTGTTTTTTTTGTTTACCATAATCTTCTTCTTCGCTTTGGTCATTATACATGATTAAATGTAAATGATTTCCTTTAGACGACCAATTTCATAGTGAGGATATCTGATAATGCACATAGACTAAGGAGATGAATAGTGTCCACTTTTCGAAGATATATAGAACAACAAATACATGATTTTGAGCTCGTGAAGAAGTTTTGATTAGTACTTGTTGTGACACATTTGATCAGTTAATTACAGAGATGTATGTGTTTTTCTATGTCTAAGGTAGTACAATTGCAAATTTCATTCCTTATCTATTATCTATACAGTTAATTAATTTGAGTTGCAAATAGTTGTAAAAATTTTATAGCGCATCTTAGAGATAGAAATTTAAAATGTCATTTGAATGGCCTATTCATTTATATGTCTTTGCATATGGTGATGTTAGTTGTGATTTGATTATGTGTATATGTTTTTTTATTTATATTTTTTTTACTTTATAAACATAGATTTTGTTTTTTGATGTTGCTATGTAGACATGCTTCCTGGTTTATTGGAAGGCAAAGATGAGAGTCGAAATATTGGAAGACGAGGAGCTATAATTTTCTCCTGGCTCTCGAGTATTGTTAGCAGAATGGGTGGGTTAGATAACGGGTAAAAAAAGATTCAGGTTAAACCAACAAACTCCTTTTAGTTTTTTTTTGTTTTGAATTTTAGGACGTTATGTATTAATCTGTTTACAAAAAAATCACTTGTAATATAATTTTATCATTCATTTAAAGAATGATTTGAGAGGTTTTATGGATTTGAGTATCCTTTAGATGACTATCGACCCATTTAATTTTTAGTCAATCTTTTGGCATCAAGATGTTTAGTTCTTTGAAACTAAGGTCACAACTTTTTGAGAAACAGATACACCTAAAAAACTTTTACTATGTGCTACTTCATTTCAACTATTTTCACATTTCTTAAAAGCCATTTATTAGGCAATGCTTGATTGTAGTCCGTTATATGATGGTCATTGGATTGTAAGTCGTTTTTTATGGGGTGTTTGGTTTAGCTTATTATGTTTTCAGAACATGATAACCAAAATAGTGTTTGAATTATGTCCCAGGTCTTCAACTTATTAGCTTATTCAAGTGTTAATAAGGTATTTTTTTCTAGCGCTTTGGTTTAGTTTTGTTTGGCTTATTTGTCTAATTTACAGTTCTATATAATCTTTTCTTTGCTAAAAAGGCTGTGGGATCGATGTGCAATTTGTTTTATTCGTTTTATTATTATAAGCTAATAAGCTCATGTAAAGGTAACCCACTTTCTAAGTTCTTTTGTTTAAGTTATTTGACGAGTTCCTATGAGGCAATGGCTGCAATTCCTTTTGAAGCCTTAAACAGAGGTGGATAGCGAGAATTGAAAAGGCATGTATGATTTTAGGGATAAATTTACAAAATTAACAGATAATAGAACCATAGAACCATGACACTACCATAGAACCATGTCACTGACTTTTTTGTTCAATATATAAAGCTGAAAGTTGACGACCTTGAGTATGTATATATTACCGTTGATTGCACTTGGTAACTTAATACGATATTTATAAAGTAATAAACAATTGTTTTGGGATGGAATATTGAGTTTTATTTTGTTTTGGTTGTTTTAAACTGATTGTTATGAATCAATTAAAATTCTTAAGTAGATTTAGTAAAGATTTTGGATAAGTTCTAAGTTGACATAATGGATCAGTCGGGTGTATTTGAACAATAGACTTGAATAGGTTAATTTTAAAATGGGTCGAGTCGGCTTGTCAACAAATACGGCTAAATTGTTTTGAGGTGTTATATAATTACTAAATAATACTATCATTTTAAAGACTAAATGGAAGACCACTTTTAGGGGATTAAATAAGAAAAATTGGTCAAAAATCTAACTCCACGGAAGCTTTTGACCAAAAACTTATTTAATTCGAAAATTTTAATGTGGCTTAGTTTTATCATTTTATGTATATGAGAGTAAGAAGGAATTTCCAACCGAAGGTTTCTTGTTTTATACTTTAATGATAAATAAATAACTTAGTATGTTTGATGTTAATATATATTAAGTGAGGGCTTAGCCAACAACAAATGTGTGTGGGGAGCTTGCTGGCTAGAAAAAGAAAGTCTTAACTTAAGTTTTTCGAAAGACATAACAATAATGAAAAAGATGCCGACATATTATATGTTAATAGTAAATGTTTTTCTAGAATACGTATCTTCATTTTCGTCATTCGACATGATTTTTGGTCTCAATTGGTAAAAATGACAAAATAAACACATATGATGTCATGAAAGATTTTTAAGCTAACAATTTTAGATATTAAATAAGAAAATCCTAACAAAAAAGAATTATCGATTATATAATTAATTTTTTTTTTTCTTCAATTCTAACGTAGTTTTTCTTATATAAACTCCGTGTAACACACGGGTAATAAGCTAGTAAAGGATTAAAGAGAAGTTAAATTTGGATAAAAGATTTTATAATAGAAAAACAAGTCAAATGCATACTATAGTTGTTTCATTATAATATAGTTTATGAAACCATATTTAAGACTTACTAAGTTACTAAGTGATTAAAATTTTTAATGTTCATGTTATCTGTAAGGGTGAGTTTTTTCAGTTAGATATACGCACCTTAAGCGAGATATCCTCGTAACGGCTAACGAACCTTTCTATGATCACCCCTGATATTGTGAAGACATAACGACGCCTTACGGATATGCCACTTTCGTGATGGTTGTGTGTAAGGCTTGCTAGTTTTGACATATTACCCTTAATCAGTTAATCCGACTAATGTAAAACAAAAGGACACTTGAAAAAACAACAAAAGGCACTTGAAACAGATGATAAAAAACCGGAAAATATCAAAAATCATTAAGGGTAACCACAGTACTACAATCAATAACAAATAAATGATCCATTTAGGGACAATGAATTGAATCAAAAACATGGATTACATAATTTTAATCTTATTCTATTGAGATTAACTTGTGATTCATGAATCTAAACCGGCATATCTCCTCAAAAAAATCATCTGCACCACTATGACCACTTTTCATTTGAAGAATCCGAATCTTCATCTTCTTTAACTTCTTTCCAAACTTCACTAACGACTCGAGTGTGCTAATTTTTTGTTCAGCGTTTAATGGTGATCGTATAGTGATCACAACCTCTTCAAGACACGGAATTACAAAACTCGAGTTCACCTGAAAAAATCATAAAAATATTATCCATGAATCAACAAACGTGTTTTAATGAATAATTATGTCTTTGCTATAACAACTCACATTCTTTAAACTGTTTTTCTGACTTAAAGCAGCAAACATTGCACCATGGATATCGAAAGATTTAAGCTTGGGATGACTTTTGAAAAAGTCAACAAAGTCGATTTCTGGGAACGGAAGAAGAGCTTCAAAATCTCCAGTGAATTCGATTTTCATATAAAGATGCTTAATTTCACTTGCAAGTTGAAGCATCTTGCTGATTGCAGCCCAAGACCATTGAATGCCTCTAATGGATAACGATTCAAGCACATTAAGCTTACCAAAGTCAACCATGTAAATTCTTCCTGCAACAAGCAAAAAAGATCCACATTTATTACATAATAAAAATGGGAATAATGAGTGTTTGAATGTTAACGAAATCTTGAAACTTTACCAGCATTGTTAGCGATGGAAAGATTCTTTAAGCAACTGGTTTCTCGAACCCTTATCCAACTGCACCCTTGAATTTCAAGATTTTCAATCTTTGGAGCTCTGAGTGTAAGCGAACAACTACCCAAACCGTAAAAATCAAGTTTGCAATTTTCAAGCTCTAGAAGGTCAATAAAAACATTCCTTAAACCTTCACACCCAAAAAGTACAAGTTGGGTAAGGTTAGGAGTGGCTTTTAGAGCCTCAATTAACACCGAATCCTCCATTTTCGCTCCCACAATTTCCAGATTCTTTAAGTTTTTAAACACATCCCATTTTGGAGTACGAACCATTAACACAGCCCAAAGTCTTAAAGACTCTAACTTTATTGCAGATTGAATGCAATCAAGTTTAGTAAAGTTGTCATTAGACGGATTTTGGTCATTAAGATTGTCCATACGGAGCTCAAGAATTTTTAATGAAGATGATTGAAGTAAAAGCCATGAAGCTAGCTCAGTGGTGGTAAATGGGCAATAAACGGTAAGCTCTTCAAGTTTAGAAATTGAAGAAATTATTTTGGTTATAATGGTTTCGGGAGTTTGACCATGTGAAAGGTGATCAAAGATGCTACGAGGGAAATAAAGTCTTTTAATGTAAGGCATTGAGTCTTTAAATTTCTTGGAGACACGATTACAAGATGCCACATCTTTAGCATTGCTTATGTTTGATAAGATGTATTGGATAATAGCTTCGGGTAAGGACTCCATTTTCTCTGAGTACCATGATTAAAAAGATACTTGTAAGTCTAAATTTGAACAAAATTTAAATTCAATATTTCAATGAGTAAAACCATATAACAAATTTAGTTATATCTCGATTTGTATGCATAAATGAACTTAAATCTCACTTCAAAAAGGTTAGAAATCTTACCTTAATGTGATTGGTTTCTTGTTACGATTTGGAATGCTCAAAATCCTTTCAAAGCTATTGATTCTATAAATTCAAAGACAGAGTAGTTAATAATTAACTTCCAAATAGTGAACGGGTCAAAACGGGGTTAAAATAACAAAAAAACATAACTAAAAGAATGAGTTTCCTAAAGAAAGAAAATATAAGTTTCGGAATTAAAAAAATGTTTAATGAACTTATAAAATACCCCTAAAGGAAGGATGACCAATTTGACCAAATCGAAATATTCGGGGTAATGCATAAGTTGTAATGGGCAATGATCAGGTTATTCAATCAGCATTGTTTGATAATCAAATTGAAACAATCATGAAATTTGAGAAATACCCATCAAATATTTCATCTTCAATTTTTTTTTCCCACAATTTACAGAATAAATAAATGTTAAATCTAATAAAAATTGACATAAACAATAAAAAAGCCACAAAAGATTTGATTTTTAAGCTAAAAAATTTCCCCAAAAAGAAGCAGTGACAAAAACAATTTCAAATTTTTATAAATTTGACAAAAACCCACCAAAGATTTGATCCTAAAAAACCCAATTTGTCAAATAGAATGAATAAACAATATATCTAAGATAAATTTGCTAAGAACAAGCAAACATTTGACATTAAAAATGCTAAACAACAAGCCTTGACATTTAAGGGGATGTTTATAAGGGGCTTTATATTTCGGCTTATGTTTCATAAGCCCAGATTTTTCAGGTTACGTAACCATTTATGGGCTTATTATTTATTATTTCATAACCGAAATGTCAATAAGTCATAAGCCACTTATATAAGCACAAACAAACACCCAAAACAAATTAGTAGAAATATTTAGATCATAAAAAAAGCTAAATTCAGATTAAAATATATAAAAAAAAAATTGGAATTTACCAGCCATGAAGATAGTGGTGAAGCTCAGAAGCTAGGTTGTCAATGAAAAATGGCATTCAAATTTTGAAACAAAAAAGATTCCCTTTATGGATCAACTATTTTAAAAAACCAGACAAAAAAATAAAAATCTAGATTAATATACAAGTGGTACTTCACATTGTACAAGCTGTTATAGGGTGACTTGTCTGGGTTTCATAGTTCTAAATGTGGAAAAGGTAAGTAATTAAAAATTAATTAATCACCCTTGTATTTAGTAAAACTGTCAGGAGTGGTCCTTATTTATATATTAATTGCAAGATTTAATTCTTAAAATCTAAACTAGTTATTGATTTTAATGTTATAATATTTCTAAATTACATACTTATTGTAAGGTTTAACCAATTGATTATTTGGTTATCTTTTTTTTTAACTATTGTGGTGGAGGTGTTTTTAACTCTTTGTCGGAAGTCGAAAACTCGTAAATGTATAAACCGAATGATTTCGTTTATAATTTGTGAAAAGTTTAAGGGGTGTGGTTGGTAAATCGAATGATTTGAACAATTTCCATATATGAGGGTAAATCATGAGGGACAAATATGTTGAGATCACACCGTTGGAATTGTTTGAAATTTCAAATTTGTTTACCTTATTTGTAAAATTTCAAAAACTCTATATGAATATGCATCTAGCCATCTATGATTAAAACGTATCAGGATCTGGAATGAGGACGATCGTATATAATCTCAGATTCGTAGGGGCCTTTTTCTCGTCTTATATAGAGTTAATTACACGGATGGTCCTTAACCTTATATCCAAATGGCACTTTCAGTCCTAAATTTTGGATAATTACATGGCTAGGCCTTTATTTGGAATCTTTGCACACGGACAGTCCTTTGGTCCGTTAGGGTTAACTCAATTCCGTTAGTTATATCATAATGACCAATTTACCCTTTTTGTCTTATTCGCAAAGGACCGTTTTTGTAATTTTTTTTTTCTTCTTTTATTTGTTTTATAGCAATTGTTTATATATATATAAAAAGAAACCATATTATCATGTAACAACAAACCAGTAAGCTGAGTCAAGTTATTAATCGAAAACATATTATCATGTAACAACAAACCAGTAAGCTGAGTAAAGTTATTAATCGAAAACGGCACCGTTCCGGAGAATCCACTACTAGGCAAATCTAACCGCATTAACCGAGTCAACTCAGTCAAACTCGCCGGAAACTCACTTTAGAATCTATTATTCTGCAAATAAACACTTCGTAAAAAAAACTAAATTTGAGAAATCTGATGGGAGACTACCGGTGAGTCCGTTGGAGTGAAGAGAGAGTACACGGACAATAATAATAATAAAAATAAAAAAAAAATAAGAATAAGAGAGTAACAAATTTACTAAACAAAATGTGTACCTTAAAGAGTATATAATGGTTACCTCATCACTAGCTTAAAAGATATTATTACTTCACACCACTTTCATTTTCCATTTACTTTTTTTCTTGATTTTTTTTTTCATTAAAAAAAAAGATCAATAAAAAATAAATGAAAAAAAAAAAAAACATAAAATCTTAGCTTCTTACAGACAACAATGAAGGAATTGCAGATAAATTTGGTGTTGGATTTTTGTTTTGGGGTTTTGATGGTTTACTAAATGCTCTCATTGGGCTTGCTAAAGCCCATCCCCAGCTTCTGCTCCGAGAATGCTGATGACTCAGCCTTACCGATGCTGACGTCATCTTTCCGGCATGATGATGATTGTGATTACCTTCATTAGGGTTTGAAGCAACCCAGTATGATGATGACGAAGAAGATGAAGATGATGACGTAATCATGAACCCACTAAACAAACCACCGCACCTGACTCTTTCCTTGATGCAATCTTGACCACTTCCGGTGGAGACTTTTGATTTGCCTTCACGGTGTGACTCCACGCGACGGAGCGTGCAGTCACCAAACGCTGTTGAGATTCTTTCGAAAAAGTCGCCGGAGAAGCTCCGGCTGCCGCATCCCACGGATCTGGATCTGGAGACTTTCCGGTCGAAGGTGGTGTGACATGGACTGCCGTCGTTTTCTTCCACCACTATTGTGTTACCAGATCTTTGGATTTGTGAAGGAAATGATGCACATAAAGTGTTTGAATAAAAAGAAGAAAAAATTGAATAAGTACCGTTCCTAAGCCTAACAAAAACAATAATAATAATAAAAATAAAAATTAAAATTATAAAAATTACAAAAATGGTCCTTTGCGAATAAGACAAAAAGGGTAAATTGGTCATTATGATATAACTAACGGAATTGAGTTAACCCTAACGGACCAAAGGACTGTCCGTGTGCAAAGATTCCAAATAAAGGCCTAGCCATGTAATTATCCAAAATTTAGGACTGAAAGTGCCATTTGGGTATAAGGTTAAGGACCATCCGTGTAATTAACTCTCTTATATATGTTAAAACTTGACTTTTTCATACATAGAATTATCGTGGTACTCCATAAACTTTACTTATACATATGTAGAACATCAACTATTTAGGGGTCCCGATTTTATTTTCGCACATGAACTTCAAATTCTCGAACCTAGGAGTGAAACATATGAAGTTAAAATGTAACTAGATATAAACTTCTCTCAGATATTTTATTTATGTATTATCATATCGAATGCCTAACTAATCAACATAAGAGTATGTTTCCGTTGCGGATGTAATTTAGTAAAATGATTTATAAATGCAAGTATAAAGAGAAAATGCATTTTTCATGTGTCAAACATCGAATGGATTATACATATTTTTAAATTGTTAAGTAAGACATATCATGCATTTCAGAATTTATTAATATCATTGATTTGATTTGTTATGATTGATAATATCTAAAGCGACAACGTTCATTCACAAGGCACAACAATTCAACGATCATTTCAAGAAAAATCTTATTCGGTAAGCAACTTATCACAATGCAACCACAACTAAATCAAAATTATGATAACATCCCCCACTCAAACAGTCAAACAACTTAAGCTATCAGTTGATCAACGTACGTCTCGCTAATACTAAACCGATGATATTAGCCTTAGAAGTTCTGGTTAGCTGTTGACAAAGGAATGTTGCTTATTCATCGGTCACATTGAACATATTTTCAGTCGTTTGATTTATGACATAAATAAGTAACCCGATGAAAGATTAAATGCGTCATCTTACATAAGTTTCAAACGGATATACATGAAAGGGGGAGTTTTTGGTAGTGTAATATTTTTTTTGTTGATGTTTTTCATTTTATATTAATTTTACATGTTCTAAAACGATTATTTATTTTGGATATCTCTCATTATTTTCTTCTTTTTATAACGGATTCGCCATTCGTTTCATTTGTTAGAACATAATAAAAGTTGTTTGACAATTTTTATTCGTCAAGTCATACAAAATTACCTAGTTCATGCCCACCATGTCGAGGATAGTAATAGTGCTACTAAATGGGGGACTGGGGGTTACTCGTAAATGGGCTTTTAAAACAAATTGAATTGTCATTTCTATTGGGCTTTACTCCAATTATCTTACCCATATAAAATGAAAGGCAGATAAAAGTAGTACTAACTTTTTATACTTTATCATAGAGCTTGAAAGTTTTAAAAAGTAAATATCTGAAATAAAAGATTCGGCTTCTAGTCTTCAACTATAATATGTAGCTATAGTTTTTAGCTCTGTTTTCGTCAAACACATACTAATCCTAAGACTTAATAAATATAAACAATCATAATAGCTGATATTTGATTAGAAATAATATGACAAATGTGAGGATTGTAAGAATAAATATAAATCTTTTAATAAGTAACCGTATAAGTGATTTTAATAACATGTGTGGAATCTAATCTAATTCATAAATATAATTACATTTGTCCTCTTATGAAATAAATTGAGTATTACTAAACTTTCTTAATCTTTTTTATCAATTTTTTTTAGGAACAAGCGTAAACCGAACCAAAATTCGAAAAATCGGACCGAAAAACCGAACCAATATGTGAAACCGATGGTTCGGGTTAAAATTTTTGTGAACCCGGTTTTTTGGGTTCGGTTGGGGTCTTATGTTGAAATCGGAGTTTGGAATCGAACCGCCTATAGTTACCGATATACTATTATTATATTATGTTAATAGATAGATTAATTAGAAAGTTAATTATTGAAAAATCAAACAAGATTTAGACATTACGGTGACGGGTTTTTTATTTTATTAATTTAGTTATAAAGTATATAATGAAAACAAATCATGCCGAACTATGTGGCCCTTAAACTCACAATGTGATATGAACCAAAACGAATTATTGGTTTACAATAAAGTTAAATTTACAAGATATTTTTTTTTTTATTTCTTTTATAAAGAAGTGTTTTTTTAATTTCTTTTATAAAGAAGTGTTTTTTTTTTTCTTTTATAAAGAAGTGTTATTTGCTAAAAATATCAACATGCGTTATTTATGCTGCAAGATCGTGTTTAAAATGTTTAAATTATGTTTAAAGGTATCCATCATTAGACTTTTGATCAAAAGAATTAAAACACGATAGCTAACCCATGATTAACAAACGCGATAGACAGTGGTGGAGATATCTTAAAGCGGAGTAGGTATAGAGGCAGTTGCATCTTCCATAATTTTATCGTAATGTAAAAATATATACTATGAATGTAAATAAATACTATGTTAAGGTTATTTTTGAGAATTACCCGCATAAAAGCTAATCCGGTATATGCAACAAAAAAAAACTACAATAGACCGCGATCTTTTCTACTTTTCCCATACATGAAAAAAGTTATAGGTCCGCTCCTAGCGTCGGGTGTAATATTTCTAAAATATCGTTCTAGCATATACTTTATACGAATCATCTTAATACTACCTACACAGATATAAATTCTTTGTTAAAAGTTAGATGCTATAAATTTAATTTAAAAGTTGCAATGTATAATAAACATTTTTTATAAAACATAAACTAAAATTTGGTATATATCAGATGGATCCTATATACCATTTACTTTACTGCTTATTTTCAATAATCAAGAAAAATATAATATTTAATAACAATTATTTATTTTTTGTAGAACTTTATGAAAACATTTCAAAAGTTAACCCATTCATACATTTTATAACTAGTGTTTCATACAAGATAATGAAACATTGAACCTATTTTTTACCAAACAGGTTTCTTAACCTCCCCCTTTCCAACTTCTCTAACAACTTAGCCGAACCCGCGATGTCCAACTCAATGAGTTTCTTGAGATACCCGATTGCCCCGTAGGAAACCATCAGTTTCTTACAACGTTTGCTTGACGATAGCAAACCCAAACAAGTAACAGCGTACTTTTTAGCCGTGTTTTGTGGACTAGGATCAAGCAACTGAACCAAACTAGGAACGCTTTTTTCGTGTCTTTTTACCTCACGGCGGTTATGTTGAACTGTCATTAAGCTCGCGATTGCTTGAGCTGCCACCTCACGAACACCATTTGATTTGGCTTCGAGTAAATTGATTAGTAATGGAATGCACCCACTTTCACCAACCTGTTTTTTCACTTCTAATGTGTTGCATATACGACATATTGATGACGTGGCGGCCTTTTGGGCCCCGAGTGATCCGGATTTTAATACATGAACAAGTCTCGGGAGAAGTCCAAGTGAGATCAACAAATCTACTGAAACCAACCCGACGAGGTTTCGAACTGCGGCAACAGCGGGTTCTTGAGGTAGCGGGCCATCGAGATAAGACAAAAGACTACGGACTCCACCTTCGGCGATCACGGATCGTTTAAGATCGTCATTACTTGAAGTGAGATTTCGCAAGCATTCAGCTGCGTATTCCTTTGATCCCAGTAAAATTCCGCTATCAAGTACACTAATCATGATTTTTATAATCCCTTCTTCGGCTAAGGTTTGTCGGAGTTCTGGAATAACCGATAGATTTTTCAAAGTACAAGCAGCTGAAGCTTGAGAAACGGAGTCTCCGGTGTGACAAATCTCGATAAGTGGCGGCACGCCGCCGTGTCCCGCTATGGACCTAGCGTTTTCTTCCGACATAGACAATCTTTGAAGTGCGATTGCGGATTTCTCTCTACCCACTGAGCTTCCTGATTCAAGCAATCTTATTAGAGGTGGAAGAACACCTTCAGAAACAAGCCAATTCTCACAACCGCCAGATTCCGCTAATGAACAGATTAAAGTTACTGTTTTTTCCCGGATTTTTGGTGAAGTGGCCGTGAGGAGTTGTACTAAAGCACCGATATTACTACGTCCCACAATAGACAAAACCGTCTTTTCATCTTCTTTCATTACATCAACAAGGCTGTCAAGAGCCTTATGTTTAGCTTCCAAATGACCAATTTGTAACCTAGCAAGTAATTCACGAATATCGCAGCGATTACTTGTGCCTTCAAGATCTGATGACATAGTGACTTCACCAAGAACTCCGGTTTTTATCAGAAGTCCACAATCTCGTAAGTTTAAATCCAGTTTTCCTGATAAGGCATCAAGATCACTTTGCATCTGAAGCTTCCCATCATACTTTCCTTTTGAACAAGTTTCCGCCAACTCAATTGATTCTTTTAAAGTTTTGGAAATTGCTTCTAATTGCTCGTTACATAACGTGTTCTTTGAGAAGCATGGATGAGTCGATAAATCTGATAAACGAGACGGGATTTGGTCTAATCGATTTATGATCATCTTCCACCTGCCCGGAAATTCTTTAATCTCTCGTGCCTTTTCCAAAGCCACCGGAACAAGATCTTTGGCATGCGAAAGCCACTCTTCAGCTGAACGGAAGTCAGCCATTGACTTAATGTTAACTATACGGAGAATTGGAATTCAAACAACTCTAATCTGCAAAAAATTTAAACAAAAAAAACAATATTTTCAGCTTTTTTAGACTGAAATGACTTACGAGCTGATTTTATAATATGCCTACAGATCGAAGAACTCGAATTTGACTTCTTTGAGATCAAATTTGAATCTTTAAGCTTGAAGAAACCAGCATGTTTTGAGTTAACTGATGTAAATATCGATAAACATTAAAGCTTTAAGACTAAAAAGATTTTGAGATATGCATAGATCATATACCTTAAACCGACTTCTTTCCTTCAAGTCTGAATCTTTAAGTTCCGCGAGCTAAAATTAGATAAAAAATCGAACCTTTTTAGTAAAGTTGTAAGAAACCAAGATCAAGTTTGATTCTTGAAGCATTAGGAAACCAATTTCTTCAAGTTAAGTGATCTAACTTGTGATTAAAAATCGAAAAAAATCACAACTTTTTAAATACTATAATCAAAAGTTGGCATCACCCAACTTTAAATTATCAAATAATAATTAAAAAAATACTAAAATAAATAAAGAAAAAGGGACAAAGATTTAAAATATTAAAGAATCTTGCATGATCATATATGATTTGTTTTCTTTAAATATAAGAGACAAAGCAATTACAAAGAAAATGCAAACCCCACATGTATGTAATGACCATCAAGTGCTTGTAAGTTGTATAATTCATGGAAAATATATAAATATATATACATACAGAAATGTGTATCTATATTTTTTAAAACTTTATTTTTACATGATTGTAGTGTAAGGATGATGAAAGTGAAAGGAAGAATTTTCCATGGCCAAGAAATAGCCGCCCATTTAAGGCTATCATCGGGAAAGTTAACATTTTTTTGGTTACGAAAATGACATTTTTTTCGTACGTGCCTTTTCTTTTTGCGAAATAAAAATGTCTAAACTTTATCCAAATACTAGATATATGTATGTGAAGTTGAGTTTCAAAAGTTCCAAAAAAATTCAAAAATGTATCTTTTAGTACTCGTTAAAGTTCATTTTTTCGAAGAAAAAAAAAAAGAAGCGGAAGTTAAGCGAGTGTGATATTTTAAAATAAAGAAATTTAAGTGAGACTTTGCTTAGAAGTGAGGACTTAAGACTTAAGAGGTTTCATCTACCTACACTACAATACAAGTATTTTTCACAAAATTGAAATGTCACCAAACAATCAATCTTGTGTTTCAAAATTTTAAATAATTCATTCTTTTATTAATACTTATTTTATTTTTGGGTCCATAAGTATATTTTCATTTATAGCGATGTCGATAAACTGACCCACAAAATGAAAATTAAACCGAAGGAAATGAATACAAGATCAATTCCTTACCTAAATGTGATTGGTTTGCTGCAATCATTTGAAATGCTTATAATCCATTCAAAGCTATTGTTTCTGTAAACAAACATAAAAGGGTAATGATTTATGTTAAAATTGCGCACGAACGGGTCATTAAGGTAAAGTAAGGTAAAAAAAACAGTAATTTGACAAAAGTAAGAGCTGATGAAGAATTTCAAGCATAAACTTTTTATAAAAATGGTCCTTAAACTCAATTTCCACTCAAAAAAGATTTGAACTTTAAGTGAAAAACAAAACTTTCTGAACTAGGAAAACAGTCAAACACAATCTAGCCTTTTTCGATTCGGAGTATGTACAAGGTTTAAATGTATAATGCTTTGGATTTGAATCTTGTTTCTTTGTACTAAAGCAATACCATGATTATGCTTCAAAAATACTATTTTCCATCTTCACATAGTACAAACAAATATTAAAAATACTAAATTTCTTAAAGATTTTTAATACCCATTACAGATTTGATATTTAAAACCATAAATTTCCAATTTTTCAAAAAATTAAACAATAATTTAACAACAATTTCTTAAAAGTTTGACATATAAGTGTATATAACCACCATTGATTTGACCTAAAAAACACCATTTTCCCAAATTAATAAAGCACAGACAAGAATTAAAAACAAAGTTAAGAAATACCCATGTACATTTCAAACATTATTTTCCAAGAATTATACATAATCTCAAACAATTTGACTTTTATCTTCAAAAAATGTTGACTTTGACAAATAGTCAAAATACACCATTTTTGACAGTAAAAAAATCCAACCCAGTAATAAAAATATAATCTTTAAGTAATTTCAAGAACACCCATCAAAGATATAATCATAAAAATTCAAACTTTAACTTAACTATCAAATGCATTACTCAAAAATTGCAGTAAAATAATAAAAAATAAATATTAAAAGATTTAAATTCTTGAAAATTACCAGTAATGATCTTGAAATTGGAGAAGGACAATTGCATTCAAAAATCAAAATTGTTTCTTTTTCTGCTTCGAATCCCTCTAAAATGTCAGAACCAAGATTCATTTTATGAAACCAACTGTGCAGAATTAATCAGAGGTGAAGGTTTGAATCCAGGTTAATGTACAAGTGTTTATGCGTAGTGTACAAATTGCTATGCAATTGTTGATATGGGTTTTGTGGTTACAGATGTGTAGAAAGTGATTTTTGTAAAATATACTATAAGTGAAGGGGGGTTTATACCCTTTTAATTTTGGATATTGTTGGTTTTAGTCCTTTTTTATATAGGATTTGAATTTATTTCCCTCAACTTGCATTTGAAGAATCGGTATTACTTCGTTATGTATGTATAAATCATTCTAATCGAGTTTTGTATATATAGTTAACGACTTCCTTATGTATGTATAAATCCTCGATTTTAATTAAGTTAACCATCAAAACTCATTTACCACAAAATCATTCAACTATCTAGAATAGAGGTGAGGATGGTACTAATCCTGTAGTGAACTAGTACCGATATGTTTTTCTTAAAAAATTTAGTATCGAATACAACGTACGATATCGGTAATGGTTTGGTACCGGTATCATGGTACTTTTGCTTACATCTAATCTGGGGATGGTTGCATATATCATATTGTACATTAATTAACAAAATCATGTTCAAACCACTCCTAATGGTTTGTTAGAATCGAGTATTCAGTTACTGTCAACTTAACGCAAATCAGTAGATACCATAAATGATTAACCATTGTTAAGAATAATACGTCAGTTAAAATTTATGGGTTTCACCTATTTTATTTATTTTTACTTTTTATAGTCTTAAAAAAAGTTGTTTTTAAATCATCAAAGCCTACCATATTCGTCACTCTCTCCATTAAATCAATAGAATAACTGACTACATCCGCCCGATAAGCCCTCGACTTGGACGTGCCAATGATGTTAGTAAACCGACAGTCGTCAATGTCTTAACCAGAAGTTATTTTCTGTTATTGACTTTTTTATTTTAGTTAAAGTTATAAAAATGTAGTGTTTACTTTATACCATTTTGGCTAAAAAGTTTGTAGAATTAGGATTAACGGATCATTTATGCAAAGTTTAGGGGGTAAATGGTAGTTTGTAAATAGTTGTTTTTTACTATAAAAGGATCTTACGGTCAACAATAATCGACAAATCGTAGATCAGACCGTTGGAATTGGTTGAAGTTTCAAATGTGAGTTTTTCAAAAACTACTTCACAGGCTTATGTGGCAGATTTGGGGCCCTTTAAGTCTACACAACAATTATTATTTTCTTTTCAGATCTTAAAAATTGAAATAAAGTTATGTAAAAAACATTATAAAAATTAAAGCAATACGTAATAATTTACTTCAACCTATACAATGTGATCTATTTAAAAAATATAGTAACAGTGTGCGGTCATACATGACCCATAAGTCGGAAGAGACCAATTTTTTTCTGATATGAATACACTTGCCTAACAATCTAATAAAAAGGATAAAAAAAAGGTAACTATCGATTTACAATTAATAATATGAAAATAAACTTTCCAACAGTCTAAGGACTTTCGATAGTACACTCTTTCTTTAAATAAAATGTTTGTATATAAGTAACAAGATGCAATGTGCAAGGTGAGTTTTTAATATGGTACTTTTAACTTATATTTTTGAATTCTAGTAAAACAAGCAAGATATTTAATTCTTTGATTAGTCCTACTTTTTCTATTTAAAGTCTCATTTTCTAGAAATGTCAAGACAATGTGAAATATTTAAAAGATTCAGGTTAAAAAGTATCGATCAAGATATTACGACATCCCCAAGAAATACGATAACCAACTAAAATCATCTTTAAAACTTATATTAAGAGGTAAAATGTGTAAACCGATCTAGCAAACACAATGAAAGAACTGTGCTAAAAAATTACCCATCCAAATGGCTAAACGCATTTATCTTTAGTACATAATTTTCATGCTCAAACGATAGTGCCATCATTGAGACTCATGAAACTTAAAAGTAACCATTTGAAGTTTCAAATCATGCAACCTCAACTTTTGCTTTCCGCACAAACTGTTGTTTAAAACATCACTCTAAACTCAACTCGTCGTAAGATCCAACATGGTCATCCCCGAGGAGTTAGGTGGGCGACTCTACAAAGCCACCAAATTCATGAACCTAAATATTTACCCCAAAAACTAATAATCGAATTGGAAAGAAGAAAAAAAAAGAGAGGTTTCAATGTGTTAATCATTTTCAAGACAATTATTAATAGTTAATATCCTTATATATTCACTAACAATAGTTTCGGAAGCTTATAATTAACAAATTTTTTCGAAACTATTGTTACAAAATCAATTATCTAAATCAAATTAGATACAATTCAGTATACATCTCCTATCTTTATGGAAATTCAATTATCTTTTATTTTTGTTCATTGGTAGACGAAGCGTAAACTTGAATACAGGTCTCAAAATTCTAGAGAAATAATTGTGATGACTAATTGATTATTGATAGACGTAATAATATGTCTAATGTATAAATGACTTGTATCAAATGCATTGAAAGATATACATATTTTCTCTTTTTATATTTACAATGCTTTACTTATAACCTTTTAAAGTCTTAGATATATTTTTTAAGTATACGAGAGTATACGAGTTAGACATATCTATCGTCGTTCTAATATCTTTTCAAAATTTTGTTTAAATAATTATTAGAAAAAGTTTTGAAAGGAGGTGGGAAAACATGGAGCAAGGCGCGTGGATTGTTGCATTTTTATGTGTGTTTTGGACGACGGTGTGGTAACGTTGTCGGCTGCGCATGGACACTTACCTATATTATAATGTCCCCAATTAGTCCCTACAAATAAACTCACCTTTCATATAATCACTCTTCTTTATCAAAATGTCATTTACCCCCCTCACTTCACCACATTCGAGCCGTGTCCACTCTTTAATTCTCTCTGTTCGAACAACGATTGTCAAACACAAATGTGAGGTGATATCAACCTTTGATCTCCTGTGATGATCACAGTGCAAACCCAACAAGTTCTTGACGAACCTAGGGTGATCAAGGTTGAGGGTGGAAGCAAGAGTATATGAACTATGTTTAAGCTTTTGTGTGTGTGATGGTGAGATGCTAAAGTGTTGAGAGGCAAAGATTAGATGATGGCAACGATAATTTAGCCCATGTATTTATATGGCTAGTTTCAAGTATATGGAACGTCGATCACTTATTGATAATCATGAATACTTAAACTGCCATAATCATCAATCACTAGTATATGTATCGTCTTTTATCTTTATTATAGTTAAGGATGTAACGCCCTACTATTATGACGGTAGTAAAGAAGTTGTCAAGCGCCATTATGACGGGCGTCAACCAGTAAGACAAACGTCTTCAAATGACAGGGCGATAACAACTTGACAGACAGTTTCAGCCTAACAGCCTGACTAGTTTTGGTGACAACCTGTCAGGCAGTTTCAGCCTGACAGTATGACTAGTTTTGGTGACAACCTGTCAGGCAGTGACATCCTGACAGGCGCTTGATATAAAAAATGGGCCCTTCATATAATAGCCGGCGCTTGATATAAAAGCGGGCGCTTGACATAAAAGCGGGCGCTTCATATAATAGCAGGCGCTTGATATAAAAGCGGGCGTTTGATATAAAAGCGGGCGCTTGACATAAAAGCGGGCGCTTCATATAATAGCAGGCGCTTGATATAAAAGCGGGCGTTTGATATAAAAGCGGGCGCTTCATATAATAGCAGGCGCTTGATATAAAAGCGGGCGCTTGACATAAAAGCGGGCGCTTCATATAATAGCAGGCGCTTGATATAAAAGCGGGCGCTTCATATAATAGCAGGCGCTTCATATAAAAGCGGGCGCTTGATATAAATGCGGGCGCTTGACATAAACCTATATATACATAAGGGTAATCCTACTAACCTCATCATGCCCCCGAGTTAGGATTTGTCAAAACAACAGTTTTCAAGTCGTAACTACTTATTATACTCGTAAATCTGCGTTTTTTTTTTTTTTTTTAATCGAGCTAGAGTGCCGGGTACAGGCTGTAATTGCCTGGTACCGGCGGTTTTAAATCCCACGCATGACCGAAGCCGGGTACCGGCTGTAATAGCCTGGTACCGGCAGTTTCCTTCGCACACGAGCCGAAGCCAGGTACCGGCTGTAATAGCCTGGTACCGGCGGTATCCTTCGCACACGAGCCGAAGCCGGGTACCGGCTGTAATAGCCAGGTACCGGCAATTGTAGCCGGGTACCGGCGGTTTTGGGGGTCGAGACGCAAGCCCGGGTACCGGCGGTTTAGGTCCGGGTACCGGGAGTTTTAGCCAGCCCGCAGTGTAAGCCCGAGTACCGGCGGTATAAGCCCGGGTACAGGGGGGTTTTGTCCGAGTACCGGCGGTAAGCCCGGGTACAGGCTGTTTTTGGCCGAGTACCGGCGGTAAGCCCGGGTACATGCTGTTTTTGGCCGAGTACCAGCGGTGTACAGACTTTTTTTTTGTTGGCCGAGTACCGGCGGTAAGCCCGGTACAGGCTGTTTCGTGTATCGGAGGGCGTGTACCGGGCAGGCGCAAACCGGTTTACCACTCGGGATGCCGGATACCGACGGTCTAGTCTAACCGGGTACCGGTGTGGGGACCTAGCATTACGCTTATTGTTTTGATGTTTTAAGTCGTAAGCTAAACCTTCTAATTGTAATTGTTTGTCTTGTTGCAGAAGTAATTGATTGTTTGTCCATTGCTTTGCTTTGAAAAATAATGTTTTATTGGATGATCAAGCCAATAACACATTTTTGTTTTTTAACTTTTTATTATGGATGTTGTCCATGACACCGTCTTGGGTGTGCATGACAGTGTGTATATTTGGTTGTGCATATTACACTTTCTTGAGGGCCCATGGTTCCTTTGTATGCCAATGACATAGGTAGATTTGGGTATCTCTGATGTATGTTTCATATTGTGCCTGTGACACTGTGCCAATGGCACTTTTGTTGGTTAACTTTTACTTTGTTTACTCGCGAGAATTGTCGCTTCCCAGTGAGAAGTGCTTATCTTTTATCAAGTAGATTAAAAGACGAATATCATTGTATGTTATTTGGCCAGACAAAGTTGTCTTTCTAGGCTTCATACATGTTGTATTGAACTATGTTCTTAGTTGCGTGCGTGCGCATGTGTGTTCAAGTTGTAACATTGTACATAATGAAAGTGCATGGTTGGCTTTAGACTGAGATGTCTATTGTGGCCTTATGCTTTTTGTATTGAATCCTTACTTCAATATATATAAGTTTATGCAAATGCCATAGAAAAATGATATTGTGCGATAATCTTGGGATACAAGATCAGACCAAATGTTATTATTGCCAATTTCATACATGACCATAACATTCCATGTGTTTGGAAACATTTATTGAAAACATAAAGGAAAAATAACAGTAAAGACTATTGCACCTTGATAGGTCAGTTCATATTGGCTCCCTCATGTATCATGAAGACATGGCCATCAGGTGGTCCAGGGTGTTCTGTGTCTTCCCCCTTCTTTTGTCAGGCATAACTCTTCTTAGGTGGAGTTTTATTTGCTTGATGCTTAGCGCCAGGGACAAGGTGTTCTAGCTTGCCTTCCTCCAAAGCCCGCCTGATTTCCCTTTTGAGCTCTCTACAAACATTTGCGTCGTGTCCATGGTCTTCATGGAAATCACAGTATTTATTAATGTTTTTCGTACCTGACCTATGCTCCATCTGGGGTGGAGGTGTGAAGGTAGCGCACACCTGCTCTGTTATCAAGATTTCTTTTGGTGTTTTGCTAAAAGCAGGCTCAGACGCATGTTTATCGTATGGGCCAAACCTCCTGTTGTTCCTTTCATCTCGTCGAGTGTCGGTCCATGACTTGCCGCCTACCTCTCTTGTCAGGGAGACAGTTTCCTTTGACCTTAGATAGTCATATGCCATGTCCGTGGCTTCTTTGAAAGTAATTGGAGTTCTCTTGATTAACTTTTCTTGCAATTGTCCTGGAAGCAAGGAAAGAGTAAAGCCAGAAATTTGTTGACTCTCTGGTAACATGGCGATCTTCTGGCATTCTTGTGTGTACCGCTAGATGAAATCTCGTAGCCCCTCGCCTTCCCTTTGTCGTATGAGATGCGCCTCTATATGAGTTCGCTGCTGCTTCTTTTGCTGCACAAAATGAGTCACAAATTTAGTCTTTAAATCTGCAAAATCTTGAATACTCCTGTCTGGTAAGTCAGCAAACCAATCACGAACAAAACCCTGCAATGTTCCAGGGAACATATGACAAGCAACTGGGTCTAGCCATTTCTCCGTCATAATGGCCTGTTCAAAAAGAGCAAGGTGGCCGTCGGGGTCTCTTGTACCGTCGTAAGTACCAACTATGGATGGAACCTTTTGCTTATCTGGGAGCGGGAATCGGGCCACCCAGTCACAGAACTTGGAACTAACCACTGACAGGGGCATAGTGGCTGCGCGGGGTGGTACTGCTGCTGCCACTAGCGTTTGCAATACTCGCAACACGTCATTAGATGTGTCCTGTGGTGGAGGTGGGAGTGGTGTCTGAATGTGTGGCTGTCTTAGTTGCTCCAATAACTGCGACAATGGGTCTACTGGCTGAGCAGGCGTCGGTTGAGGGGCTGGGCGCAACGCTTCCACCAACTGAGACAACAAATCTGATGAAGTAGGTGGTGGTGGAGGCGGTGGTGGCTGAGTGCTTTGAGCCAATCTTCTAAGCAACTCAGCAAGTGGATCCTCCCGAACCCCTTGAGTAGCAGTCGTAGGAGCATTCGACACATGCTGTCTTACCTGATCCGTGCCATCTTCCTGAGAGCTTGTCCCATGGAAAAGAGCCTGAGGGATAGATGTCACTGGCGGTGGTGGAGTAAACGTACTTGTTCCCGCCAACCTTGTGGAAAAAAGGGGACTGGTTAAAGAGGGATACCCACGCGTCGACCGTAGATCCGACACCGTCCACTCAGAGTCAACGTATGACTCTGACATTGGGAGACGACCAGGGGATGGAGGAAAAGCAGGGGGTGAAGTCGTCACCGTTTCCGGTGCGGTGGTAATCACGGTGGTTATTTCTGGTACTGAAGAAATGACTTGGGATGCATTTGTTGCCTCCATGGAAACGGCTGATTACGGAGTTTGGGAAAAAGAAAAAACTTGGAAAAAATGAAACGCCGTCAAAAACGGGTCCCACGGATGGCGCCAATGTTCGAACAACGATTGTCAAACACAAAGGTGAGGTGATATCAACCTTGGATCTCCTGTGATGATCACAGTGCAAACCCAACAAGTTCTTGACGAACCTAGGGTGATCAAGGTTGAGGGTGGAAGCAAGAGTATATGAACTCTGTTTAAGCTTTTGTGTGTGTGATGGTGAGATGCTAAAGTGTTGAGAGGCAAAGATTAGATGATGGCAACGATAATTTAGCCCATGTATTTATATGGCTAGTTTCAAGTATATGGAACGTCGATCACTTATTGATAATCATGAATACTTAAACTGCCATAATCATCAATCACTAGTATATGTATCGTCTTTTATCTTTATTATAGTTAAGGATGTAACGCCCTACTATTATGACGGTAGTAAAGAAGTTGTCAAGCGCCATTATGACGGGCGTCAACCAGTAAGACAAACGTCTTCAAATGACAAGGCGATGACAACTTGACAGACAGTTTCAGCCTAACAGCCTGACTAGTTTTGGTGACAACCTGTCAGGCAGTTTCAGCCTGACAGTATGACTAGTTTTGGTGACAACCTGTTAGGCAGTGACATCCTCACAGGCGCTTGATATAAAAAATGGGCCCTTCATATAATAGCCGGCGCTTGATATAAAAGCGGGCGCTTGACATAAAAGCGGGCGCTTCATATAATAGCAGGCGCTTGATATAAAAGCGGGCGTTTGATATAAAAGCGGGCGCTTGACATAAAAGCGGGCGCTTCATATAATAGCGGGCGCTTGATATAAAAGCGGGCGCTTCATATAATAGCAGGCGCTTGATATAAAAGCGGGCGCTTGACATAAAAGCGAGCGCTTCATATAATAGCAGGCGCTTCATATAAAAGCGGGCGCTTGATATAAATGCGGGCGCTTGACATAAACATATATATACATAAGGGTAATCCTACTAACCTCATCACTCTCTAAAGAAACTATCAACACGAAATAAGTTCAATCAAAATACGACACATCCATTATCCAACACGACATAATCCGCAATCTACTTCGTTACCAAGTGACTTTCTTCGAGTCTTCGACCATAATGACTTTCCCTTCAAGGTACACCTCTATTCCTCTCTTGCTTCTTCAACTAAAAGATGTAATAATATACTAGAAATAACATTTTGTATATTTGTGTGTCAACATTGGATTATTATATTTTAAACAAAATAAATATTAATATTAATAAAGTTTGTGGTTTCTTTGTAAGTAGACCTGGACTAATCTTCTATTGAGCCCATTGGGTAAAGCCCAATTGTAGTTTGTATATACATCTTGATAATAATAAACCAATATATGAGCTTAATTCATTTCAAAAAAATTGATATCAGAGAAGCGTTTTGTTTAGCTTATTTTCGTGATTACGAGATTTTCTATTTTTTTTGGGTAAATACGAGATATATTTATTCGACATCTATTATTTTTCTTATATTAGTTCGACTTATATGTGGGTTAAATGCTTATTATCACTTAAAATAACCTCATTTGTTGGATATTAAGCAAGATGAAATATAAATAGACCAATTTATTTTTGATATATTTTGTAGATAACACAAGCCTGCACCTATGTCTAGAACTGCTAATCATGGTAGATTTAGTAAAATGATTTGGTACATTCAGAACAAGCCTAAATATTAGTGTGAGGAAATATAAACGTTTGAAGGAAGTCAATCGTTCAACCATATCCTATTTCCTTTGGTTTTGTTTTTAGGTAATGTCTTTCCACGTTGGACTCATAACGGGTTGATAGGACATGTTTACCATATTTTACAGGTCAACATTATAGTTGTCTTTATGCAATTAGCATGTTCATATATATTGTTTTTTTGGAATGATTGGTATATTTTTAATATATAATAAAAGAGGGGGCCTTAAATGACAATGGTGAAATAAGATCCTTTGGATAGATTAACTTTTTTGATTTCAGCCGTTAGATATGATTGATGATGTTATCAAAGATTATTATCATTTTACACCCTCTGAAAATAAATAATTACATTTTCTATTTCATTCCATCTACACTTAAATAGATTATTCTAATTTTAAATCGCTCAATTTGAACTATATTTACCTTATTGTTATTCTAAAATTTCATAATACAAAGTATCAAAACATGTATGTAAACCTAAAGGTGTATATGTTATTATAACTATAAACATGTGTAAACGTAAAGGTATATATGTTATTATACGTGTAAAATCGTGTTATTATAATAACTTAATATCTACATAAAAGTAATATTTACGATTTAATTTTTATCTTTATCCGCGTTATCACGAGAAAATAATCTATTTAGATTATATATTCATAGACTAGATAACAAAAACCATAATCGTATTTTACTTAATTTACTTGTAGTCTTGTACTATAAACGAGAAAAACAAGAGGGTGCATGGAATTTTTCCTTGAGAGCCCTCCAACTTAATATAAACATCACAAACTACCATTAGTTATTATTTTCTAGTCTCACCATGGAAAAACATGCTCATTAGTTTGATCATGGAACTTTGGAGGAACCAAAACCGATGAAGACACCTTAGACCTTTTACTCCTCGATCCACCGTCACTAATGTCTGGACTACTAATCCACCCTTCGATCATTTGGTCTCCAAAGTAACTACCATCACCAATATCAGAGCTATCCGAGTCTAATCCATGTTGTCTAGTGGCAAAATTTACCCATTCGTTGCTACAATCGGACATGCTTGATGTTTCCCAAGATGAGTTATACGTTGTAGCAACGTCGTGATCTGTCACTTGCACTGTTTGTGGTGGCACAATCACACTAGGTTGCACCACTTTCTCGATGTCACAAACAACATTGTTTTGGTATTGGTAATTACCCTTAGAGTTGAATATACTTGCAAAAGTGAAATGATCACTCACCCTACTTTTAGGTGATGACTTGTTTTCATTAGTTCGTGCCATGATGCTTTGTAGATTTTTGCTTAGTCTCGATTTCAAAGAAGAAAAGCTAAGTGCACGTCTTGAATCTGAATCAGACAAGGAACCAGATATTGAGTCGACTTGACCAGGGTTAGAATTTACCATAGGTGCAAAGTTGGTTCTTGCGTTTTCACCTCTTAAAGCTCTAGCTGCTTCATCATAGGCTCGAGCAGCGTCTTCAGGTGTGTCATAAGTACCAAGCCATAACCTCACCTTTTGGGATGAGTCTTTGATTTCAGCCACCCACCTCCCAGATGGCCTTTGTCGAACACCAACAAACTTTTTCAACGCGGGTTTCGTTGCTTTCACGGTGGTTGTACCGGTGATGGGGGTAGTGGTGGTGCTTGTATTCTTCGTAGTTTTGGATGGTGCCATGGTCATAAAATATTTTTAGATCTAAAAGGAAACTTTTTAATTTGGATTTCTATTAATAATAAGTTTCTTGGTAGTAAGCTAGGAAAGTAGTTTCATGGTTGCATGTGGTATAGAACTATATATATATAATGTTGTTATAAAGGTGTTTACAATACTATATATTATAAATATTCCTCCATTATTTTCATTATTTGTTTCTGTTACAATATATATATATTTTTTTTGGCTTGGCTCCCAACAATTGGGTATATACCCGAATAGATCTCGTTAACTTATATTAATATATTAAATTTGATTTAATTATGTTCTTTTTGGATTATGAAATGACTAGTTAAGGATCCAAAGTGACCACGGCTTGATCGAAAGAAGCTTAGCCGAGCCCTATATAGAAAAACAAATATAGTATCAGAAGGAAGATAACAAAACAAAGACGGACTTCCTTTGTCGACTTATGAATGATTTAACGGAATTGAAACGGTAAGTCACAATTTAAAAATCCGGCGTTAAACACTTGTTTATTTTCTACGTGTTTCTTATGTTGTTTTTACTTGATTACCCAAAACATCCTTCGTGAGACTCAAACATGAAAATTGTCAGCTAAACGTTCCCAAAACTAAACAGCATGTTTGAATGATCCTTCATGGTTCATAAGTCTCACAAATGACTACGAGTATGTACTATTTCTACGTCCAAGAGTTAAGGAAACATGTTAAACACAATATATACCACGACATAAGATTGATACTTCCCTGTCGCAAGATAATAAACATGTTTTAACATTTTAAAGTTTTTTCTTTTTCAACTTTGATGTTATATATCTTTTTGTATATTAGATAATACCAGTATATGAATATATTGGTTTTAAATATATTTTCATTAGTATAATTTCCATAACGTCAAAGTTAATAAACAAAGTTGATAAAAAGTCAATACATGACAATTATTGAGGAGAAAGGTAGTAACACTTTTATAGGGAAATTCGTTTTAAATTTGTTAACAAAAGGCAATATGGAAAATAAGTATGTCATCGAAGGCTTTATTTACTGGTTTCAATCGATCGCGGCCATTAGATTCCTTGGCCTCTCGTTCCTTTAGGGGTGGAAGTGAGAGTTTTTGTTTCGTAGCATTTGAATTTTTGTTACAAGAGGTATGTGTGATATTGACATGTTACACGTTGAAATCTTTTAAGTAAAATTGACCTTATTCTCGTGTTAGTATTGTCCTTTTTATCCCCTTTTCACTTTTATAAGAGCATGCATGTCAAACGACTTGCATGATCACATACATAGTTTATAACACGATATATTTTTGGTTTTAACTAAGAGTAATGTTTGCATGTACTTTTGTAGAGCATACTTCATAATAAATAACTGTAGGTTACACTAAAGTTAAACCAATAATCGGAACCGAGTGATCACTTGATTATAAGTAATTAGAAGTTTAGCAACCTAGCTCGGTAAACTAAAACACTAGTTCGACTAACTAAAGTTTGGTAACCTCGTTATAATTAACATTTCATGATCTTAATTTTTAACACTAAAATGTTTTAGATAAAAGAAAATGTTCTAGTGTATATATGTTAAATAAACTTATTACTTGCCATTCTAAATATATTTTGTCTCGAAAAGATTGTCTAGTGACAAAAAGGATAAATCAGATAACCTTTTATCAAAGGAGAGGTTGAAGATTCCCAGCTACTATTTTACTAAGAATATTTTTCGATTCAAAATGAGTCATTTATCAAAAAATAATAATATTCTTAAATATATTAACCAAACAAAATTAAAAAACTCAGCCATATTTCTCAAATAAAAAGAAAGGGTTTTCCATTCTCTAGAGGTTCCATCAAATATTTTTATGATTGTAAAACAAGTTTAATTGTACAACAAAACGTACAAAGGGGGTCAGGATTCATCGGGGGAACTTTGGTTTACTTTTTATATCTCCAAGTTCCGACTACTAAACCAGCATCGCGTGAACAATTTTGTAAGTAACCACTGAATTAGTAATTCAATGTCATCTGCAATAATTATAATATTATAACACCTCTAAACATCTCATTAACAATAATTATCCTAGAATGTTTAGCATGGACCTTTTTGTTGGTCTTCAAAGTTAAAGACCAACAATTAGCATAATTGATAAGCATAGTAAATAACTAAATATATGTTGAATATAACCATTTTACCAATAAATCTAACGGTCTCTAATTCTCAATGTTTCTGTTCATTTGTCTGCAGACTCTATAAAAGAATTGTATTGATAGTGACTATAACTAGAACTATCGTTTACTTATAACTATGATGTGAACATATGGCACGAGATTTACAAGTTCTTCGATAACTCTACACAAGTTCAAACAAACGATTTGTACTTGGTATTTGGAGCGACACCACTAATCGCCTACATATGTTATTAACCAAAAACCAACCATGTAACAACACGTGGATAGACCAAGGACGGCACATGAAAATAATGAACATTGTATCACTACCAGTCTTTCATCACATATCGATAACAAACTATGGTTTGTCAAGAAACACCACATGCATGTTTCATTTAGATAGTGTTGTGTATGGGATTCATTGAGAGAGTAACGAATTCACTGGATGCCCTATATTAACTTAGTTAAAAGGTTTTTACCCATCTGGAAAGATGATATTGTTACATAAAAATACGAATCATATTGACAAAAAACCTTTAGTTGGCTAATTTTTTTTTTCAACATCTCATATAAACTTGGATCAATTTGAATTTAAAGTTTTAGTTAATTTGCTTCCAAATACCCCTTCATATATATATAGCATAATCAAAATTTACTCAAATAATTGATTTCTTATTATAGTAAATCATATTCAATTGCTAATCAAGAACTAGCTTACAACAAAACAAAATATTTTGTTTTTATACATTTACTTATATTCAAAACTTTCTGATTCATTGATTAATCAACTAACTATATGAGCACAAAGGAAAATTCCAACTTGACGTGTATATTTTTGTATTTTTGTTTATTTATTACATTTAAATAATAATTTAGATTAATTTTAGGGATCCAACTTGTTCAACTTTCAAAACTTCGTTTTGTTTGATGCTTGCATTTGTGGGAACAAATTAATTAAGTTCAAAAATCTATTCGATCTCTATATTTTCAACCGATTAACAAAATTATACTATACGGGTTTCTGATAAATAGTTCATGTTGTTACATATACATACAAATTTATTCCTTTGTCATATTGAAGAGCACTAAATAAGTTTATAATATAGCTCATAACCAAAATTTAACTTTAAACCACAAAATTAAAATTCATATTTTCGATTTTAGGTTTTTGGTTTTTGGTTTTTAATATAGCAAACTATATTTTTTTATTTAAAGGACAAAACTAAACCTATATTTTTGGTTTTGAGTTTACCAAAGTTTAATTATTCTCTTGGAGGTAGCTTCCAAGTATATATAGTAAATTAAACTAATCATTTCACTTGACATGTAACATATCATAGTATTAAAGATTTAAAGTATATGGATAGTTTTTTTTTTCCAATATTTTGGCAGGTTTAATACAACCAAATCTAGATAATAAAGAACTCCCAAAAGTTTGCCATGACACGTATATGCTAATTGACAAAATAGCACTTAGAAGCGAAACAATATTATCATTCTTTGAAATATCATATACTTATTAGAATATAGAATGGATATATATGAATTTTAATCGTTAGAAACTTGAATAAAAAGTGTACAAAATTCATATAGTAGTAATTGAATCATTTTGAGGTGTTGTATTGAGAGTTCTGATTGTGTTTTAGTCATGGTTACGAAAGCGTTTTACAGATTTGTAGTGTAGATCTTAATCATTTGGTTAAAATATGACTATTAGTTTGAAAAAAGGTTTGATTGGAAAGAACCTCTGGCCTCCGTACATATTCTAATCTACGCGCTTGTTTCACCCGCAAAGCGCATCAATATCGGATAAAATATCTGTCCACAAATCACTCACATGTACCCGGGAATGGATTCGAACCTCTGACTTTTTTTTTATGTCACACATGTAAAACCTTGGCGTTTGCGGTAGCGGTACCCATTGAGCTATGCCCAATTGGTTATATGACTATTAGTTTCTAAATAATATGACTATTAGTTTGTATCTCTATTTAATCGTCTTTTGGTCATAAAGTCTGATCAAGGGCAGAACAAGACGAAAACACGGCTTCTAGGGCCACAAAACCAAGCTCGTCGGGTCTACGGGGTTGTTTGTTTTGCTTATGTAACGGGTTTATGAGCGTTTGAGCTTATCAAGTTTAACTTATAACTTATCTAAAGCCATAAGTTCAAATTTATAAGCTTATAAATCAAGAGAGCTAGCTTCGGTCTCACGTAGCTCACCTAAGAAAGACGGAGCTGTCGAGTGGAAAAAATGGGTTTATAAACTTATCAAAAATTATATAGGCTCATAAATTCATTATGTAAGCAGAAACAAACACCCCCTATATATGTGTGTTTAAAATATGAACGACCCAACCATCATCATGTTGACAATGGTAAGGTTAAAATCTGTTACTATGTCATGACTAAGTGATTGAAAACTTCCTTATACAACAACATTTAAACACCACGAAATATTAGATTAACCAAGTAGGCTTTAAGGGAATGTTTTTGACATGCTAATCTTTAATCTTTAATATGAATTGTACTTGACATACCAATTTATACGTATATATTAACCATATATGAAGTCTGAATAATTATACAAAAAAAATTATACAATTTAATGAGTAAACATGTACATACTTTTTAGTTCAAGATTGTGCCTCTTGACAACCAACATAAAACAACGATTTGTTTATTTATTTGGTTTTAACCATTTAAATAATTAAATTTAAACATCTTGAAGTTAATTAAACATTTATATCATCATAATGTAAAAGTTGTAACTTCGTCACCATTCGTATTTTTATTTATTTTCCGAAGTATTTAATTTGAAAATATAAAAATGCAACTTATTTAACTTCATTACCATCATTTTGTTTGATGCTTGCAACTATATGGTGACAAACTGAATATGTGCAAGAAGTATATTTAAATTATGTTTAAAGAAAAACAGTGAATGTTTTGGTTCATTGTTTGGATGCAATCTGGGTGAATTAAAAGCTCATTTCAATTTAATTTAGCTAATTAGTATCCTTCAAACATTGAAAATATTTAATATATTCTTTTATGTAACTGGTTGTTTTTAGCTTCTTACTAATATTAATATATTTGAATACATGCACGGGGTGATGACAATGCCGAAGCTTCTTGTTTGTATTTTTGCCGTTCAAAAAAAAATTTAGTATCCTTCAAACATTGAAAATATTTAAAACAAATTATGATTTCTGAGTTTGAATATGAAGAGCACGTTTCAAGACTTTAATGCTTCAATGTTTGGAAGGTGTTTAATTTGTTTCCATTCACAGGGGTCTTGTGGAGAAGCCACAATCAAAAGGTCTTTTGGGTTAATATCAATCAAGTATCGAGGTGTTTAATTAGGTGCAACAATTATCATTTAACCGGATTAGTTATAGATGTAATCACTTCTATTGATTGAAATAGCTGGTTAATCGACATGGCTAATGCTTGTTTAGTTCAATGCAATTAGGCCTTGCTAGCTTCGTTTGTCCGAGTCTTTAATAAAAGTTGTTCGATAAAAGAAAAAAAAACTTAAACTTAGTTTTAATCTCTTTGCATAGTTCTTGATTATCATGAAAATATTTGGTTTTAAGCCTTACTTAATATGCTAGATCATGAGCACTTAGACACCTCAACCATGCATACCAATAAATCTAAATTAAAAGTAAAAAACAAAATCGACTAAAGGTTAAGGATCTTTTTATAATCGATATTTTGGCAAATACTATACAAAAAACTGACATAAATTAATAGGAGAATTGCCAAACGACTTTGAGAATTTGCCATTGCCAAATACAAACAAAATGCATCATTCCTTTACATACCATCTTTAATTTTTCTGAATATATATATATATATATATATATATATATATATATATATATATATATATAGTGAATGGTAATGCGAGAACTCTGTTTTTTGCGAGAACTGTGAGAACTCTCACAAAAAGTGTTAAATCACGTTTCACTTTTTAATTCACATGCTAACTCTTTTGGAGATTCATAATCAAGTAAATATAAACGTAAAAAACTAAAAAAATCATATAAAATAACGTAACAAATTTTCGTTCATATATGAACTCATTTTTGGAAGAAAAAAAACGTTCACATGTGAACAATTCTAAATACGCGTGATTTTATACAATGTTTTTAATTTTTCATTTATATTTTTACAAGATTTATAACATTCAATAGTTGTACATGTCAATAGACATAGTTACATGTTAATTGACACTTTTTTTTAAAGTTTCTCGCAGTTCTCGCAGAAATAAGAGTTCTCCAAAATCAGTCCATATATATATATATATATATATATATATATATATATATATATATATATATATATATATATATATATATATATATACATAGAATATGATCAAATATAATGTTAACTCTACACACCAATAAATACGTTTTAAAAAATATCATAAAAAATAGTAAATTTTTTTTTTTTTTACATTTCCTAATAGCCTCCAGAATCTTTTTATAAAATAAAAAAAAATTGATTTTTCTTCAGAAAAAAACGTAGATGCATTTTTCTAATTTTACAAAAAATGCTTCTACTTTTTTATAATATACAATTACTTTATGGATAAAACTACATCTTATCATTAATATTACAAAGGAATTGAGTTAAAATACACCTTATTTTTTAAAATGCATCGACTTTTCTAAAAAAATACATCTATCGAAAAAAAGCATCCAACTTTTTAAAAATCAAAAATTTCGAAAAAATTCAAAACAAATTTTATTTCATAAAATGATTCTTTAGGTTATTGTAGGATGATTCTCCGAAACAGTAAAACACATTTTTTTTTACTATTTTTAAATTAATTTTTTAATTGATTTTGGAGTGTTTCTATCGGTGTGTATTTTAAGCATGGAGTGTAGCGGAACCTCACCTTAAATATAGGAATAGGACCCAATACAAACATTGTCAACTCTACACACCAATTAGTACGTTTTAAAAAATTATTAAAAAATAGTAAAAAAAAGTTTTTTTCACATTTTTTTTGGAAAATCTTCCTAAAATAACCTCCATAATCTTTTTATGAAATAAATTTTTTTATTGATATTTTTTCGAAAAAAAAAGTAGATGCACTTTTCTAATTTTATAAAAAATGCATCTACTTTTTTATAAATATGCATTTACTTTATTGATAAAACTGCATCCTATCTTTAATATATAATAACAGAGGAGCCTTAAATGCCACATGGCGAAATAAGATCCTTTGGATTAATTAACCTATTTGATTTCAGCCGTTAGATCAGATTGATGATGTCATCAAAGATTATTTTCACTTTACATCCTCTGACAATACATAATTACATTTTTTATTTCATTTCACCTACACTTAAATAGATAATTCTAATTTACTAATAAATCGCTCAATTTGAACTATGATTTACCTTATTGTTATTCTAAAATCTCTTAATACAAAGTATCAAAACATGTGTATAAATGTAAATGTGTATATGTTATTATAACTATAGACATGTGTAAACGTAAAGATATATATGTTATTATACATGTAAAATTGTGTTCTCATAATAACTTATTATCTACATAAAAGTAAAATTTACGATTCAATTTTTATCGTTATCCGCGCTATCGCGTGACAATAATCTAGTTATTAATATTATAAAAATATTTAGTTAAAATATACCTTATTTTTGTAAATGAATCGACTTTTCTAAAAAAATACATTTACCGAAAAAATTCATCCAAATTTTTAAAAATCATAAATTTTGATTAATAAAATGATTCTAGAGGCTATTTTAGGATGATTCTCCGAAACAGTTTTGGAAAAAACATTTTTTACTATTTTTAAATTAATTTTTAATAATTGTTTTGAAGTTTTTCTACCGGTATTAATTTTTTGATTTTTTAATGTCACATGATGATATAAGGCTTTTTGAATAAGTTAACTTATTTGATTTCAACTATTAGATGAGATTGATGATATAAGTAAAGATTTTTTTTCGATCTTCATCATTTTATAAATTTTTTACAATACATAATTGCATTTTGTTTTCCATTTCATCACCGTTAGAATAAAAAGTATAATGTACATAAACATAAACTTTAAGTTTCAACTTTTGTCTATATTTGTCCACGCTATCGCATATCAATAATCTAATTTATTAATAAAATAAACATCCTTCATTCATGAACTTCATATGAAAGATCATTGTATACAAGTTAGTTAATAGTAATTAAGTTATACTACAAATCGTAGTTTTAATATATAAGTTACATAACTTTTAAATTTTCCTTTTAGACTTATATTGAAAGTATGGATGCGTAAAGCCCGACCTGATCCCATCTTTTTTTTTTCTCAAGGGAATCCAAAGATCGATCCGTCTTAAGCCCCTCTTTAAAGATTTGATTTCAAGACATATATTGAACCGGAATATGGCCTAAAATAGTTTTCGACGGGACAAATAAGACCGGATCAATCTTTGGATTTTTGGCCTAGTCTTGGTCGGGCTCCGTTTTTGCCCATTTTACCCATCGTTAAATCATACCGTAAAGAGTTTGTGAGGAGACCAGTTAGAATTACCACACCGAATCTTATTATTTTTGTATACAAACTACTACTTAATTTTCTATTTTTTTTTATTAAATGACAAGTAATTTTTTGAATGAAAAAAGGGTTCTAGCCAGGCTTTATAGTTGTTTATTAATCTAGAGGTTAACTCTCATAAAAATGAAAATGGTGATGTAATGTGCAATTTGTTATATATGCCACTAGGAACTATACATTCGTTTATAACTAGTTAATAGTGGTATCTTGTCATGACATATATGTCCTTTTAAGTTAAACTATATGAGTGCACAATTTCTAACATTAATATATATCTAGTTGCCCAAGAAATGACAAACTGATTTGTTTTATTAGAGACGATCATTCATCGTGAATACTCTTCTCCAGTTTGTTATTAAACGTGATCCTTTGTATATATGCGTGTATTACCGGTCTAAAACTTTTCGAGTTTGTCATGATCGACTACATTGTTACACCAAATGCCCATTCAATAGGTAAGTGACATTGTATCATATGTATCGTCAGTCAGTGAGGCTCAAATTAGTAGTCGTAAATGGAACTTACCCTTCAATGAAAATTATATCTAGCAACATCACCAGTTTTGTTTTTCCGATAAAAACATCATTTTTATGCCTAAAAAACAAGTAATGTCGAAACCTCAACTTTACCAGCGAATATTTCTCATGCTTCAAGTCCAAACACTTTATTGCCAACTAGTAAAATACTCGCGCGATGTCGCGGCAAGATCAAAGTAATAGAAAAAAAAGTTACATTATGATAATAGTTTTCTCATTCGTATTGTGATATATACATTGTATATAATATATCGGCCATTCGGACCATAATAATAGTATTACATTTTTCGACGGTTTTTAGTTCTCTTTTTTCGAAAAAAAGTTTGAAAATTAAATTATTGTGTTTATGATTTAATATGTTTTTTTTTCCATAAATAAATAAAAGAAAAATTAAGAAATAAAATGTTAGCAAATTAACATAAATAAAATATTGATAATTAAATGAGAGACAAATATGTTTTTTTTTCTTAAATTTCAACATTAAGATTTATGTGTCAAATAATTTATAGATAGTATAGATAACTGATCTTATACATCTAAATCAATTAGGGATTTATCAAAATTTATACAAGATCTTGAAGTGCATGAAGTATTACGCAACTACCCCCCTTGCTAATCGGATAATATATCATCTGCAAATGAAGTTCGTACAATATATAGTTACTTCCTAGAACTTCTCATTCGATCTATAAATCTCCACTAATGGATTAGTTATCTAAATTGCTAATATACTTTTTAATTTGTTCTAATTGAGGCTGTACTTTTAGCCGTGTTGTCGGGGTATTCGAAAGTTGGCTACCAAAAACACTTTTGGACAACAAATTTTTTTTAAAACATCGTAATTTAGATAAAAGAGTAAAGTACACATTCGGACTCATCATCATAGATGCACACAACCTTAAAGTTATTCACACAAAAGTCTCTAATTTAAAACTTATTCGCAATATGATGTATAGGGTCATAAATTGCCGGAAAAAAAATTACATAAAAATATATGAACTGCCTTTTTTAAAACGTTGTATTTACTCTAATTTTCGATACTCTTCAACAATGTATGGTTTCTCAAAGTAATTTGATTGAGAAACAATATACTATTTCACAAAGGTATGGTACTTATTATGATGTTTTTGAGGTATAAATCTTTGTTATTTTCATCTATTTTAGGGTTAATATGATATATCATCACTTTATGCTTCTTCTTTTTTAATTTTTCTAATTGACAAAGTCAAGGTATATATACTTATATATATTCATGTTGCTTTAATCACTATAGACTAATCTTTTTAAAAAATCTGCAACAAAGATTAATTAACTATAACTTTAGTTAAGTAGATATTAAAAACTTGTATATGGACTTAATTGCATTCATAATCCTAATCAAAATCCACCAAAAGCAAGTAAAGTTTTTGAGGATCACGGCAAATCCATCTTGAAGTGAAGAAAAACATACTAAATTCTCATAAATGTAAAAAACCAATATCAAAACATTATGTCAAACCAAGTTCTTCAAAAAATTGAATCATATAAAAAAAAAACTAACAAACCCTAAAACCTTCGTGTCTCATCAATCGCAAACATGTCAACACCATTGTTAACGTGTGATACATTTTCTTGCATTGCAAACTCTGGCACGACCATGGGCTGATACCCCCAATTGTTCATGTTATTATAAACCAGAGCTCCTTCGTACATCGGATAATAATATCCCATTGGTTCAGGCTTCATTGGTACAAACGAAGAAGAACTTGCTCCAGCATCATTTAACCAACATTGATCATTCGCAAATTGATGGCTCGTTGGTTGAACATGGTTAAGGTTCCAGTGGGAACTTGGACCACTCGTACCCGGATAAGTATGAACCATTGGCACTTGAATGCTCATAGCTGTTTTCTTATCTATAAAAGCTTTCACCATACACTCCTTATTTTCCAAAAATCCAGCGAATTGTCTCAATTGCACTTCATTTAATCCGTTGAGTTCATCAAACCATGTCGAGTATTTGGCTTCCATATTCTTTTTGCGAGCCTTTTTAAGCTCATCTTCAATCCTTTTGCTTCGGTCTTGAAAAAAGTCCTTGAGATCACAAGTTTTCCTTCCACTTTCTCCCTTTTTCGACTTGTATGACGCGATGATTTTCTTGATTTTCTCAGGGAATTCCGGCCAAACCTCCGGTTCTTTAGAATTAGGAGGGTAGATGATGATTAGGGTATCAACATCACAAAGAATAGAGAACTCGTTTGCTTTCTTTAAGATCCCAGCTTTCCTTTTCTGATAAGTCGTGTTTCGAGTCTTTTCTTTCGTTATAAGTTCCATCTTTAACTTTGCTCGCCCCATTGATCTACACACACACACACACAAAAAAAAAAAAAAAAAAATGAAGTATTAATGTAGATATAATACTATAAATAAACATATATAATGTAAATAGTTACCAGAGAGTTTTCTTAAGATGTTAAGATTAGGGATTTAGAGGAAGGAGATGATGTAAAAAAGGTTATGAATTTACTTAATATATATAAATGCAATAGTTTCTCTTTTTAATAAGAAACGAAGATATATCGAAATATGTCAAAGATTCATGCATAAATGCAATATATACACTTTCCATTATTAAAATATCTTCACGAAAATTTAAATTTTGAAAAAACAGGAAAATTAGTGATTAATTATTTGATTATATATAACTGATTTAATTTAATTTACTATGATGATCTGAATTTTCTATTCCAATAAATTTAATAATTTGGATTGAAGAAATAATTAGCTAAAATTGATTAGTGCAAATCTTTTACAAAATTACATTAAATACAGATAAATTAAATAAATTTAATAAACATAACAATTAACATATAAATTAAATAAATTTACAGATTATGATTCATAAACAATCCAAAATCATACAAAACGGATGGCGATTGAATGATACATACCTGATCGAGCAGAGCAGCGGAACTGTAAATAGTAAATATTGGATCGGAGTTTAATGGGTTGAATGTGTTATATTAGAAAAACTGTTATCGTATACAATCTACGATTATCGTTAAATAACTTACACTTTCACCTAGTATGCTCGTTGTAGAACAATTAACACCGATGCTTAAAAATACATCTTTCTCGAAGCTACATGTCCATGTGTGATAGACGTTCACGTTACCAAACATGTCTTGTTCATTGATATAGTTAAGTAGACAACATAGAGATATTTGACATAAGTGTCTCACAGCAAGACTTTTAATATCAAGCCTTAAATTACATATATAGCTCAAAATGAATTATTGATTTTATAGGGCTAACATATACATAATCTCCTCATACATTTGCCAAACATTCTAAAACACAATTTAAGGGGTCGTTGGAATATTATTTTGGTTTCGTTGATACAAATTTGTTGGAAACTTGACCATGACAAAATAGCAAATTCAAAACTTTTGTCTAATCCCGAGCAGGCTCGGTCCCGAAAATTCGATTGCCCCTGACAAAATATAAAATGGGCCTAAAAAATAATGGACCAAGGGACTTGTATAACAACCTTTACCAGTTAAGCTAACTAATTTTTAACAAATATTTCTCTTATCTACTATGTATTTAGAACACAAACTGATTTTTTTTCTTTCTTTCTGACCCCTTCCGAACTTGGGCCTCGGTCGCACCTACTGCACCACCCACGGGCCGGGCCTGATCCCGAGTTGGGAAATTAATTCATCTTTTTTTTTTTTATGGCAAACTTGATATCCTCTCAAAGATAAAACAAAAATGATACTTTATATTATTTTGCTAGACCTTTGATATATAAATTATAAATAGTACTTTCATGATATTTATACGTATATGACTATCAGGGGCGGAGACATACGTTTTTTCACGTGGCGGTAAAATCAAACAACTTTATAAAATGGATAAATTTTTGTTGTTTATGTGAGGACAAAGTTCATATTTTTGATTTTTATGGAAACAAAATTTTAAAATAAAATAATTATAATTAACTTTTACATTACAAAAAATAATTCGTGAAAATAAATGTCTACTATGTTCCATGATAAGGACTACTAAAAATTATAAAGTATTTCTTATAAACTAAACTATATAATAAAAAGACCTAAAAGGCAACAACTAAAGGTAGAAATTTCAAATCAAATGTACCCCACATAAGATAGATCAAAATCAAGACTATATGATTGATATAAAAAGTTCAATTATTTTTTTTCTTTTTCTTCAGTATAATACTTAAGATTTTTTTTTCAAAGCTAGTTTTATAAAATTTACATGCAATAAGCTAATAATAGTAAAATATAAATTCAAAATTATAATCATAAATGGTATTTTACTCCACTTTGTTTGCTCTAATAGCACCCAGAATGGGACACTTACGTTTGACGTTAACACCGATTCATGAATGCCAAGTTGATGGGCCACGAGCGTTATGGTAGGCACCATGGTGTTGATCTGAACCGTAACACCACTTATGTTTTTCTTTCCTCTCTTTTAACCGGAAGATAAAAATATACAAGTGGATCTAGATTTTAATGTTATGAAAGATGGTATTTTTTCAATATTACGTGATGTTTAGTGTTATATTAACAATATGGCAATTTTTTTGAACATAATGAATATTTTATTAAAGATAACACAAAAAACTCCTAAAAGAACCCAAACAATTAATCAAAGCTAAGCTACATCATGAGGATTCAAGTCACTTCTATATATTTGATTCATATGATGAAAATATGTTGAATCAATGTGATAATATATTCGATACAAGTTGTTTGAATTTCTTCTCGAGAGGCAAAGGCAACTTAAATTTCTCTAGATCGCCCATAACAAGCTCATATGCATTTCATGAATAAATTGGCCAAGTACAAAGACCAAAATATAATATTAACAAAGTTAATTACATAACTTATGCTCGAAACATTGGATGAAAATATAATTGTATGAATACCAAATTATAACTTATATTTTAGACGTTTTATGATCATCACTGTCATATTAATTTGGACAAAGATGATTCCTGAATATCAATTAAGTAAAGTAGGTCCGATCAAATGACAAAGTCAAGAAGGTACTAATGATGGGTTAGGAATCTTAATTTAAAATAATCAATATTTGCTTTGAGGTGGTCTTTAATTACAAGTTTAGAACCTTTTCTTTTTACAAAATCTATTATTAATAATTGTTAGGTGAGACTAGAGTTTTAATAAGCCTCGCAAGTTAACTCATATACACGATTAACAAATCGTCTTATTTGTGCTTGTGCCGTGTTCACCTTCAAATCTAAGAGCTCGTTGACTGTGACATGATTTTATCTGATCTTTTAGTTTTTGTAGTTTCTTGTTTATAAGTGTAAAGCTAATACGAGGCGATTGGACATCAACTAATACTCGGGCCTTTGACAAGCTTAACTCAATCTCTAGTTTCCGAAACTCAACTAGACACTTTTCTTATGAAATAAGATGCCATAATGTTTTATTTTAGGGTATTTTTTTTCTTCATAGGTGAGTATAAACTAAAGAAGATAGTAAACTTTTGAAGTGGTGATTGTGAAATAGTCAAAACTTGAAGGACTTTGTATGAGGAAAACTCAAACTTAAGTTTCAACATATTGCCATATTGGGGAACAACCTTGGAGACACCAAGATATAGACTAAAAAAGTAAGAGAATCAAGAATCACCAAAAGCCTCCACCTTTGCCTCATCAAAAATCAATATTTTTTTCTTTTTTTGCCACAAGTAATAAACTCTAAATTTAGTAGTAAAAACAATGGTTCAATATGTATAATGATAATAATATATAGCAAAACAATTATGTTTGACATTAAGCTGATAACCTAGTTGTTAAATTTTGATCTCTAAGAATGCAAATACATGATAGTTTCAAGTTTGAATCTTGAGTATAAAAATATACACTCTTGCGGTAATGAAGTCTTACCCGCAATAACTTTAAACCACCATCAAATGATGATCATCCTGTAATTAGTCGACTCGTAAAACAGTCAGATATCTTAATTAAAGAAAAATAAAAGATAAAATTATGTTTGGTATTTCCTTTCTCAAAACAATAAGATGTTATAGACTTACTTTTCATGTCATTCTTTTTAGAGTTTTTTGACTTTATTCACTTTTTTCCTTTTTTTTCTCTATATTCATTTAACCTTTTTTTGCTACATACACTTTTCTGCTATTTATGGTTTTCATTACTCCAATAATTCAAAATTAGACTAGAAATCCACTCTCCCTAATAATTGAAATGGACCCACAATGAGATGCAAGTCCAAATTAGCAAGCCAAGAAGAAAATGCTCTAAATTTTCTTCTCTTGTCATCAATCTATGAATGGCCCTCACACTTTGAGTCCACCCAAAGACAAGTGGATTCCATTTGTTTTGCAATTTTTTCTGCAAATTTCTTAACTTTTTAGTCAATCTTGATCTGGGCTCTGCTCAATTTTCAATCTTTTTCATTTTTTGTTTTGTTGATTTTGATAAAAATTAAGCCTTTTTATTGTTGGGTTATTTAAAGAGTATTATAAAAACTCATACTTTATGAATATTTATATCTTTTGTTGCAATTCTTGATTTTCTTGATATTTAATTTGTAAATTTAACATGTTGATAATGTTGTTTTATGTGTTTTTGGAGTAGGGTTTTTCATAATTTTGATTAAAGATTTAATCTTGGATCTTAATCTTGAATATTGTTGTGTAATTAGGGTTCTTAGTTCAGTTTTTAGTATTTTTCTTGAATTTTGGGGGAATTAGATGTTTGGTAGAAGCATGAATTTGATTACAACTGTTATAGGCTTTGCAATGAGTGCCACTTTCATTGTGTTTGTCTGTGCTAGACTCGTTTGTGGGCGGTTTCGTAGATATGAATCACGCCAATTGTTCGAGATTGACCCAAGGATTGACCTTGAGAGGGTATGTGCTTGATCCTTACAACTATATGCTTTTTCTTAACGTGTATTCGATATATGATTGCAAATAGCCTTGGATATTCATAACAATTATGGTGAACAAGATAGAAACAAGGATCCTGCTATCGTAATTCAATCTAGTTACGCAAACTTAAGGATACTTTATATATATATCGTATTATATGCCTATGACGTCGTGTGGAAGTTGTGTACATTACATTTTTCTAAAATTTGAAAACGTGTTTCTGCATTTTAATGACGAGTTCATACTAACTTTTCGTTAAACACAATGACAGCAAGAGCATCAGGTTGTAGGCCTTGAACCAGCCATGGTTGAAGCCATTCCCACAATGAAGTTTGACCGTGAAGCCTTCGGTTCCATGGATGATGCTCAGTAAGTATATAAGTTTTTAAAAATTGGTTTGCTATATTGTCAAGATTGTACTCTTATACAGTTTAAAATAATTAAAAACTTGTTATTCCTCGCCCTCGCCTGCAAAATTTATGATGGCATACTCTACTTCAAATTTATGGATCATAGACGGATTTAAATTATTTATATAGATGTTAGAATCTTTAAAAAAACGAGCTTCCACAATTCCTTGACTTTTTGAAAAAAATCGCAGATGCACGATATGCTTAGGTGAGTACCAAGAGAAAGAGGTACTAAGAATCATGCCAAAATGCGGGCATAGTTTTCATCTTTCTTGCATAGACTTGTGGCTAAGAAAGCAATCAACTTGCCCTGTCTGTCGTCTCTCGGTTATAGCTGCAAACAGTCAAGATATTTCAAGGGAGATTTCACTGGAGCGGTCTCGTCAGTGGCTCCTACCTCACCATGGTCAAGGAAGTAGTCAAAGTCAAATCCGGTCAGATTCGGCCATGGGAGATGTAGTAGCAGTAACAGAAGAAGCAGGAAGATGACAGATAACAAAAAAGTTTAAAGATTTGGAGTTGTTTATCATTCTTGATTGTTCAGGGGTTGTACAATATTTGGAATTGGTGTATAAACTGTATATGATTGTTTTTTGTTCTCGCTCTATTTAACACGAAGAATACTCGGTCTTTATCAAAATCATGATCAAGAATTTAGTACTAGTTTGTATATGGCTGGGAGTTGTGATTTAGCCTCAAACAAGTTATTTTATTTATTTCAAGAAACTTGACATAGAGCCTTATAATTGGTTTTAGGGGTGTCTGTGGTGTATGGGTTTATGTAATTTTTAAAAATCTCATAAATCCATTTTTTTTTCTTATAAACTTATCAAGTTGATAACTTTAAATAAGTAACGTAAGCCCGTTACATAAGTCAAAACAAACATGACGTAATTTTGATATTTCCTTAGTAACCAACTAACCATATGTCTTTTTCCATAAAAAAAAAAAAAGAACATTTTTTGAATGATTGAAGAGAAAAAAGACCCAAGAAATCTCAACCAATTGTTGATGATGATGAATAGGATTAAAATTGTTTTGTGAGTGAGTCAGAAAGTGAAGAAGAATGATGGGTGTCATTTCCTTCAATTCCTGTCATCTTTTTCATTCGTCACACAAATTTTGTGTTCCTCAGCATACCCATAAACCACACATTGTCAGTAAGTATCCAATAATCAAGATTATGTTTTTCTTTTTTAGGGTTTTTGTTTCCCTTTTGTGTTTTGTTCGAATTCATGTTTCATTCCGTTAATTAGAAAATTCATGTAATTATTGAATCATTTGTGGGCTTCAAATATGCTACTCATGAATAGGGTTAATTTGAAGTTATGCTTCAAAAGCAATGGCAAATTATGATGTTCATTGCATAAAGATTCAATCTTTGGGCTTTTTAAGATGTGAAATATTAACAATTTATCGCCTCCAACGTTGTGTTCATCTTTACTTACATTTTGATTTAAGTTTATTTTTCTAATATCCTATTCTGTGGGAGTGTTCCTAAATGTTTTTTCCTCTTTGATTTGAGCTTTATTTGATATTTTGAACCAGCCGATGACCACTATGTTTCCCTGGGCAAAGGGAACCATTAATCTTACGGAAATGCAAAATACCCAACACCTTTTTTTCTTGAAAATGAGCTACATGGAGAGCACAGTGATCTGCTATAAAATCTAATTGACATGATAATCCTCAAAAGATTTTGCCTTTTGACAGTGGCCACTGTGAGTACGGATCCCGTACGAGAATGGATTCTAACGGAAGGAAAAGCAACTCAAATAACCGGTATTAGTCCTGTTGGTGGTGGTTGCATCAATCTTGCCAGCCGATACAATACTGATGCTGGTTCGTTCTTCGTTAAGACAAACAGGTTGTTACTTTTCTATTGCTACTTGTACGTTCTGTAAGGGCATTTTTTTTCATAGTTCTTACTTCATTGACACAAAGATGTCTCTATAAACTTGGTTCTAGGAGTATTGGACCGGAGATGTTTGAAGGTGAGGCTTTAGGGTTGAACGCAATGTATGAAACAAAATCAATTCGTGTTCCTCGACCATTTAAGGTTGGTGCATTGCCAACAGGAGGTTCATACATTATTATGGAGTTCATAGAATTTGGTTCATCAAGAGGCGACCAGGTAAACCTTAAAGCTCGCGTTCTTGTATTGTAACTGTGGTTTCATAATTAATTTTTAATTTGCTTTTAGTTTAGGCTATACTAGGGAGGAAGCTTGCAGAGATGCATAAAGCTGCAAAATCCGAAAATGGTTTTGGGTTTCATGTCAATAATACCATTGGCAGGTACTTTTATGTAATTATATAACGGATATGAAAGTTACAAATATACCTTAGTACATATGTTTCTCATGACTTAATAAGCTCAAGTCCCGACATGTAGCACACCACAGATAAACACATGGACATCAGATTGGATCGAGTTTTACTCTGAGCATCGACTGTCTTTTCAACTTAAATTAGCTCAACAACAATTCGGCGATTCAACAATATATCAAAAAGGTCTGTGATCCTAAAGGTCTCTCTCACGTTAGAGTTCAATTAGCGTATTGACTTATAAAGTCAAACCAACTGAATTTCTAAAACCAATTCAAGATCAGTATTCGGAATTTTCTTTTTAAAAAAGAAAAGGGAATTTAAGTCGTTATTTTCGCGAAAGTTGTTAACATTTTATTTTAATTCAAATTTTGGTATGATCAAAATCCTATAATAGATTTTAGAACGTGTCTTGTTTGACTTAAAAGTCATACTCTAATCTTGTTTTATAACCGTACATGTTTTCTACTTTTGAATGTGGTCTAAATGCAGGACAAAGATTAGTGAAAAATCTTGGAGCTTTGTTTGAAGATGTGACGATAGAGCCTTGTTTATTACATGGAGATTTATGGAGTGGGAATATTAGTTCCGACAAGAACGGGGAGCCTGTTATACTTGATCCAGCTTGTTATTGTAAGCGTTTGTTTATGTTCAAGAACTCCATTTTTTACCACCACTTTTGTTCCATTTTGTATATCGCGCTTATAAAGTCACTATACACATTTTCCAAAATAAGGACACAAGACCGACAAAATGGAGAAAAAACGAATACAAATTTGACTTTCTTATAAACTTATTTTTTCGTCAATATTGTGTAGACGGACATAATGAAGCAGAGTTTGGAATGTCATGGTGTGCTGGGTTTGGAGGGTCTTTCTACAATGCCTATTTTGAGGTACATACCTACATTTACGACTAATTTACTTCTCTTGCGACAAGTGGTGGTGTGAACTCGGTATGTGCTGTCTTTTAGGTGATGCCGAAGCAACCAGGATTTGAGAAAAGGAGAGATCTTTATTTGCTGTATCATTACTTGAACCATTACAATCTCTTTGGTTCTGGTTACCGATCATCAGCAATGTCAATCATAGATGATTACCTTCGGCTCCTAAAAGCTTAAGGGAGTACATATATGAAACCATTGTGTTTTTCTGACTTCAATCGTTACAATGTATATTAGGTTTATTACCCGAAAGATACAAAATTATTGTTACTTGTTTGATAATCTTACAAATAATGATAACGGTAAGCTATTACAAGTACAGCATTATACATAATTAAACTCAAAGTTACAATAAAGTGGACTTGTTTTAATCAAGTCGAAATGAAGCTTTTGACATCATCATACAAGATTTGTGCCTTTTCGGGATTATACACCTCTATACCATGGCACCCTTGTTCATAAAACTTTCGTGTCACGTGCACACCATGTGCCTCCAACATATTAGCAAACTCCTTTTGTCTATCAACCATCGGATCTCCGTCATGGCCCCTGACCAAACACTTTGGAAGTCGTTTGATCTTTTCGTTGGAGGATATGTGTTGATCCTTCAATGGATTAGAGTACTCGTTGTCTCTGTCACAACCTAATGGCAATGCTAAAGACCAAATGAGATCTGATACCGCTAAAGGGAGAATGGGGTCATTAACAAGCCGGAGTTCTGTTTCAGTACGCTCCACCCCACCAAGAAAAGGTTGGTCGATTATAAGCCCTACAATCGTTATTGGATCAAGATCAATATCAAGTCCACGTAGACCCGCATTGTAGGCTAGATTTCCTCCAGCACTAAGTCCCATTAAGTATACTTTAGAAAAATCAGCCATTTCTGTCAACCACTCATCACAACCGTTGAATGCAGTTTGTAACGTCTGGTCACGCAACCACATGATTGCGTCCACTCCATCTTCGTACGCTGCTGGAAGACGATGTTCTGGGGCAAGGCGGTATTCAAGGGATATAACAATGGCAGGAGACTGGGCAGATATGTCAGAGCATGTAAGGTGTATAGGAGTAGTGGTTGCACTGACTATGATAAACCCGCCTCCATGGAAGTAAACGATGATGGGGAGTTTCTGCTTTGGAGGAGAGACAGGGCAGTATAGACGAAGGAATGTGTCATTATTGGTGTTTAATGGAATGTCTTTAGAGAGTGTGAGTTGGGACGGGGCTGTGAGTTGTGGGGTTGACGGTGACGACGGATAGATGGTGCCTCGAGTCAGAGATCCATCGGAGTTTAAAGTGATGTTTAAAAACTTGAAAGGATCTGAAGTCAACGATGGTTGAGGTTCAGAAGACATTGCGGTGTTGCTGATAGACTGCAGATTCATCATATACAAGAGAAAATATCACAAATAATCGTTGTGGTTGGTCCATTTTTCACATATAATCGTTATATAAATTTTTTAGCATTAATCATCCTTCGAATCTATTTTCTTATCACTGAATGTCCTTTTAACACTTAAAAAGACCAAAATACACTTTATTATTTGTTTTCTTGATTTTCTATGTTTTCTTTTTATCTCACACACACTAAAAACACATAAGATAATACACACTTACAATCGTTCGGAAAAGCCTAGCATACGGGACTATCAACCGCTTTCTATTAAGACCTCGGCGCCTGAGTTAGAGCGGTTATTTGAGAGAATCTGCAATGAATACGCGGAGTGAACACCCCATATCTAAGTTTAAACTACAATTTCAAAATAGAAAAAAAGAAACCCCAATACCTTTGTTGGATTTGAGTTTAGTTTTGAAGAGCCACACCGTCTTCACTGAGGACTACCATAAATAACAATAAAAATTAAAAAAAAAAACACAACCCTTTTTGATTGATGATATACCACTCCAAAATAACTTTTATCTATAGATATAGTTATAGTTATATATTATATACCGCTCATGAAAATTTAAATGAAGATAACGAGTCAAACGAGATGGCTTGGCTTGTGGTTTCTGTGAAATTTCCAAACGAAAAAAACTAAAGAATAAATATTTCAAAAACATGAGAGTCAAACGAGATGGCTTGGCTTGTGGTTTCTGTGAAATTTCCAAACGAAAAAAACTAAAGAAGAAATATTTCAAAAACATGATGCTATATATATATATATATATATATCATTGATCCGTTATACGGTGAGGAGGGCCACGGCAATTTTATTAAGAGAGCTTTACCCTCTTGACAGAAGAAAATGGAAACAGTGACGAACCTGGTAACAGCTTTATAAAACGCAACCCTCTAGATATATTATCGATTATTCGAGTTTTACAACTTACAACATGTTCTGTACAACAAGAATTCTCAGAACTTAACTAAAAGGATGAATGTTTTATTAAATACAATTTGTGTTATGTATCTATTACAATTAAATTATGCAACTTTACAAAATCTTCTAATGTCAGTTCTTCTGGTCTTGACTGCATAATCAAGTAAAAGACGGAAATTTGTGAAGTTATTTAAGATAAAGATCGAAAAGAAAGTAGCAAAAAAAGAGGATACTTACAGTTGCTGTGAGACCAATGTTTACAAGAGCTTGTTCGATCTCAAGGGAAGATGTTATGTGTTGCAGTGTTTTTCTCAACATCTTCCGTTTCCCATTAAATGCAGAATTAATCTAAACAAAAAAAATGCACATATCGAATAAGAGATTATGGGTGTTGAATTTCATTTGATGAGACCCGTTTTATGAATAGAATATGAAACGAATTGTGTCTGAGTGCAAACCATTGAAAAGAAGCTCTTGGTTGATGAAACTTTGGGGTAATCTGATGCTTGTTTTAGTCTAAACACGACAACAGCTGCATCTACCTACAGAAATTAAAGAATATCGTGAACGACATTTGTGAAAATATATTCAGCAGTAGGTCAACGAAAGCCATTGATCGCTTACTTTAGGTTGGGGAAAGAAGTTTGCCCTTGGGACGTGAAATATGTATTCAGGATCTGGACAAAAAGGTTTGAACCAAAAAACAACCAAGCATTTTAAAATATATTCAATCCTAAAACTTTCAACAATCGGGTGATGTTTTTATTTCCGTCATATGAACACTTTGATAATGCAGTATTACCTGAATAAAAGTTTATGAAGATATTGATGGGCCTGTACTCATGTGTCCTCAAGGACGGGTCCACCATACGAAGAGCGGCTTCATCCTGAACAATTTCAATCGTTAAAAAACAAACATGATTCAGTAATAAAACTTCTTCCACATTGTTAAAGTATAACGACAAGAATGAAAAAATCAAACCTGGAGTAATAAGACTACTTCAGAGAATATATCACCCATTGGAAGAAGTTGTTTAACTACATCCGTACTTATATTAAACGGTATATTTGCAACGACCTACAAATAACACCTTTTTTGTTAAAAACGACTCACAAGGTATTTTTTTTATGGCACATGAAATGTAGGTTTTGTCACCTTTGCATATGGATTTGAATCCGAGGAATCACTTCCGATGTACGATGACAACTCGGATCTGAGGTGGCATTTTGTAAAGTCTTCTTGTATCACCTACACAATCGTACATTTAACTCAGATAATGTCCAACATATCGACTTCTTTAGCTTGATTATTACCTTCACACGATTTGTACTTGCAAACCGATCCGTTACAAGTGCAGCCATGTATGGATCCTAAAAAAGCAAAAATATTTAATTATGTGAAAATGTAGTATGTGACAATAATTCGAGACCGAAAACAAAAAACCTTTTCAATAGCAAGAACATTTGCACCGGATTCAACAAGAACATTCGTAAGAGACCCGGTCCCGGGACCGATTTCAAGAACCACATCACCCTCAGCAACATTAGCAGCATCAACAAGCTTATCATTTACTTCACCATTCAACATATAATGCTACATAAAAACAACAAAATGTAGTATATTTTTACCACGCACACCAACTGTTCGACGAAAGTCCCCAGTGAAAAAAAAATATATATACGTACAGTTTGTGTATGTATATGTAACACAAAAAGATGGAATTTTTATAACTACCTGGCCAAGGGCTTTTCTGGGAGACCGGCCTTTTGAGTTGAGAGCTTTGAGAGTAGCGTGGTAGTCGTCGGGTTCTTTGATTTTTATTTTTGTAAATTTTTGTTTGATTTTGGGTTTATCGGTATTACTACTACTCGATACAACACACACAACTGTGTGTAATCTTGTTCTGCGATTTGTGCAGTGAATTGGCGGGAAATTTTGCAATATAAGAGTCATCTTATTTGCCCAGAAATTATTTAGATTTTCATTCAATGAAAAATGTTAACCGTTATCTTCAGTCTTCACTGTAGTAAACAACTATCCGGTCCGGTCCGGTCCGGTCGGGTCAGTTTGTCTGAGGAACAAATATTCCAAACAAGTTTCGGGTCGGGTTGTGTTTTGGAAAGATTTATTTTTTCTTTTTGAAAAGCAAATATTATATTGTATCGTATATTTATTCACAGTTTTATCACTATCATGTATCAAACTCATAATCCTAAGGTCGATAAATTTTTACTTTCATTATTTTCTTATGTAACGTCAATAGGTGCGTTATTTCTTTTGCAAACCAAACATGCCCTAAATGTTCTTTAACAAGTCGTGTCCTTTTGTAGTGCAATCTCATCTAATGTTACACAATTACCAACTAAACATGTTTGTTGATGGGTTAAAATTGATAAATAATCCGAAAGCAATATGAATAAGAGAGGAATGAGTTGGAAATGAAAACTAGATTTTTAAAGATTTCTCGTACGACGATTATTGCTACATATCTAGAGCTTATGTAATCCATTTAGCAAGAAGGAAATAGAAAGTTGTCTCTCCGCCCTTTTCGAATGAATTCTTCGGTGTTATTTACTGTTTTACTGGTTTTAATTATTGTGTAATACTATTATTTGTGATCCAAAGATCACCAAGTCACTAGACTCTCTAAACTACACTCCAACGACAATATGGATTCGGTTTAATGAGCTAGAATAAATCATAGGCGGTTTCAGGATTTTTCTTTATGTAAATAGCTTATTGTAATTCTATTAATCAATCTAAAGCTAAACTTTTAAATGTATGTAAAAGCAAAGCCACGATATATTAGAGTCATAATGTTCAAATTGCCAATCAGGTTCTGCCTGGTTGGTACGGGGTTTTCCTGGTGAAGGAGAGGTCTCGAGTTCGAGCCTCTCCAGAGGGTTTCCTCTTAGGCGAGCATGGGGGTGGCCGGTAATGGTGGCACGATGATACTCCTCTCCAGAGGGTTTCCTCTTCTCTTAGGCGAGCATGGGGGTGGCCGGTAATGGTGGCACGATGATACTCCTCTCCAGAGGGTTTCCTCTTAGGCGAGCATGGGGGTGGCCGGTAATGGTGGCACGATGATACTCCATTACTGGCCCGTAGGAGAATTGCCGTTCCAAAAAAAAAAAAAAAAAATGTTCAAATTGAAACGAATTTTGTAATTTTATACAAACTACGGAAACTTTTTTGTAATTTACTCCAAAGAGTAAAAGACTAACTTATAATTAAAATGGCGTGATTTATAATGATTAACGCAAGGTTTACCATGTTTAAACAAATGTCATTATGGGCTTAACTATGATTATATAAAATTTCAAGAAACATACTATTTACATGTTTGACTTCAACAAGTCAAATAAACTATGTATTTATTTATCTAAAGTCAACTCTTGATTATCAAACAGTAAATCATCAAAAACAGATACCACAGTTGCATCAACTCCAGACTCGTCTCCAACCGTCCCCGTTTCACAGAATTCTGAAAGAAAAGAAGTTGACGTAAAATCGCTAAAAATATCAGAATTCGCATTTGCTTCATTTCCTGATAGAGGCTCAGACCAGTCAGTCCACTGCAGTCCTGCAGATTGTGGTGGAGTCATGATAGCTGATGGCGACTCAGTGAAGCTAGCCGCCTTGTTCCAGTCGAACCCTGGTGGTGGTGGTGGTGGTGCAGACTGTTGCATTGGTTCATCAACTCCTAAATGAGCGGCTAAAGAAGATAGTTGGCTACTAAACATAACCGGCTCACCCACTGTCCCTGGTGGTTTAAGCAATGACTGAAGGCTAGAATTGTCATTTCCCATTTCCGAAAAAGAAATTGGCTGCTGCTGTGACGATAAATGACTGTTTTCTCCAAACATGAGGGATTTACCATCGCGAGCTAATCTAAATCCAGCAAAACTTGAGTTTGGTTGGACATTACTGTTTTCAATACTTAAAAGAACGTTTTTCTTTTGATCGCCATAGACTCTAAAGTTATGGTCGGGTTTTATTCGAATTGTGTTTAGAAGAGATGTATATGGAGGTATTCTTGATCTTAATTTGAAATTATTTAAACTAAAATGGGGTGTAAAAGTGTTTAATGACCCCATTTGAAAAGGGTTATGATAAGATTGTTGAAAAGTTTCTTCGGTGTTGAAACCATATGAGTCAGTGAAATCATATGACGAGCAACCTGTAAATCCTTCTTGAGCTCGTTTCATACACATCCGATACTTCTGCAAAAATTAAAATAATTACTTAAAAGTTAATATCATGTCTACAATGAAGTGATTAGCATTTTTGGAACGTAAAATGGACATATACGTATATTTCAGACAAGTTTCCTGCCGCCCGATAATAAAACAACTTGATTGTACCTTGTTCCTAAAATGCTAATCATTCTTTCAATGACATCAAATCTTGATGTTTAATGATTAATAAATGTGTATATTTCAAGATTGTATAATTGGTAAACACGATCCTCGTATTAATCAGATATTTATTCGTTTTAAACACTCGCAAGAAGTAATCACTATTAAGCATGCTTAATTAAATTCCATTTTCTACTTTTTCTTTCCAAAGAAATCCCTAAAAAGATACCAAACAAAAACAAGATTAAATGAAATAAATTATAGAAGTCGAAAAAACGACGAACCTGCAAATGACTTGCTACATTTTCTCTCGTCAATCCGGGAACATTCATGAGTTCAACTATCTTCTTTGGAAAAGCCTCTGAAACCCGAAACAAGGAAACAAATATAATTAAAATTGGACATAAATTAAAAGAAAATAAAAATAATGATCTTACTATCATGTCCCAATTGTGCAACGGCTTCCAAGAACTTTTGATGCATTTCTTTAGTCCAAACGACCCGTGGTTTCTTTTCTACATTTCCATTTTGTTCATCATTCTCTCTTGATCTTTTATGCTCTGCATTCTCTACATGTAACGATTTCCCAGATGATAATTCTCTTTTACTTTTTTCTCGAGCCAATGCAGATGCCCAAAGGTTATTCATTTCATTGACACTTAAGGATTTCATAAAATAAACCGTTACTCCATTCCCACCACCAATTAAAGAGTTCTTTATATCATCAACATCCGGTGACATCACTGCATCATATATATTAATCGAGTTATCAACTTATTGAACTACAAATTCTTGTTTGTTTTTTTTTTTTACCATAAATTGCAAATGGAGCTTAAGTTTTGTATCTTTTTTATTAAACTATACAAGAAAATACGATTAAATTGCAAGAATTTGGTGAAACTTACAAATAATTTGCAGTTTGAAGTTTTTTTCTATATGCTCAATGATCCCATATTTTGCATACGTTCTATGGGCGTTTGTCATGATTAGATCTATCTCGTCGTTCTTCTCCCTGATTATATTCAATGCATCCATTTCTCTTTCGTAACTAAAAACTGGAAACAAGAAAAAGAGACTTAATAATCTGGGCAGAAAATAAGAGTGTTCATTATAAAAGTTCATAATTAGCATAAAATTCCGATAAATTATGAACAAATATCACATGATTACAATCACGATGGAAGCAAATAGATTCTATATAGAAAAACTCACAAGAAACATATTAAGTCTTTATGTTACCTTCATAACGACAGTGATCAAGCATATCAGATACAATATCACGACATATATAATCATCATTCACAAGCAATATGCATATATCTTTGGGTCGAATAGATTGAGTGTATCTTCCGAGTGTATTAGTTCTGCTCATTTTTCTTGATCGACGAGAGAAAGAAGAATGTAAATCAAGAATTAACTTGTGCAATGGTCATTGAAATTTATTTCCTTAAACCTCTTATATATATATAGATATAGTGCTAGGTAACAAGGTTTCTCATGGGTCCAACATTTATATCAAGGGTAATTAGGATAGAGAAAAACAGGACAATTAATCATGTAAAAATCAACTTATGAGGTGGACACATATCATATACTCTTTGTCTCATAAAAGTTATATCGTTACACTAAACATATAGTTTTATTACATGTATATCGCGGTGACAATGAGCGAAATAGGTAACTTAAGCTTGAAATGTTGCAGCGTGTACCAAAAATCAATATTGGAACGAAGATTATAGTTTTATATTTCATTTTATTTATTTCTTTATTAACTTCTGCTGGTTAGCATAACAGCGGTTGTTTCTTACATGTATAACGTATGTAATATAACCAAGCATACAAGTGTTTAACTGTCTGTCATGTCTAAATTAGCTTCCGCTAATGATAAAAATAAGTGAATCTTGTGGACTTAAACAAAAGAAGCATATTTTTCATAATATTATTAACATACTGTTTATGTTTATTCCTGGAACAACATAAAAAGCATACGAGTTCTTATTTCTTAAAAACTCAGATAGTTATACAATAACATAAATATGTTACCACATCATCGAGTGATCCGTTACATGCTTTCTGGTGTTAGCCCTGAATAAACCTCAAAGTGTTGGCCAAAGAAAATCACCATTTACTTTTTCTGCACGAAAGACGGACCATCTTGATCAAAAATATGTTTCAAGTACAAAAATCCATTTACAATGATACCATTACACAGAATTAAGCACCTATAAATCGAATCGGCTATACATAAGTTTCATCTGTCATAAACTCATACTAAATCCTACTCTTTGCAAAAAAACAACGAAACAACAGGAAACCATCTCGGGCTATAATAAAATGCCAACTTTGTTCAAAAATCATATAATACTTATGATACTTACATTTATAATCACAATGCATATAAATTAATTAAGTTCACATAGCAAAATTGAATACTTATTTCACAAAATCAGAAAATATAAATCAAATCCATTAAAAGAATGAGAAGTAAATTACCTTGGATTAGAGATTAATGGTAGACTCCACATTAGGGTTCATGGTGTAAACTTTAATTGATGTTTAATCTAAGATATTTGATCAATTGCTACTTTTTGGCAAGTAGGGTTTATGTAAAACTCCAAATTTTTCCCGCCACTTGGCTTTTTTCTTTCTAACCATTTTTATTTTAATATACAATATAATAGGAGCTAGCAAAAGTGTAGGAGTACATATATCGACCGAATACAATCGCTACACTATTATATTTTTATGAAATTCCATATTTGATACCACCAATTCCAGTATTTGGTATTAAGTTTGGTACCGACCCGACCAGTGCATTACGGTCTTGTATTCGCCTATTCGATATTTGTAACGTTTTGTTTTTCAAAAATCGTGTTTTAAAAAAACTTTTTTAGTGGTAAGAGTTTTACACAGCGGAATCACATCAAAACGAAATATAGCGGTTCATAAACTTCTTTATACAAACCATTCGTTACTTAGTTACAATATCAAAAGCATACAACCAAAACTATACAAATGGGGATAACGTCCACCCCGAGCAATCCCGTCTCACCAGGCTAGCGTCTAGCACCCTACGAACAAAAGACACATTTGAAAAGAGTATCAGCAAAACTGGCGAGACAATAATTTAGTAAAGACTATAAAACATTTCATAAGATAATATCTTCATAGTCCCAAACCATATATGCACCCATCGCAGACGGATATTTTACAAATCAATAATTAAACAATAATAAAATGCACAAGTAAATGATTCTCATCTCATAATCATATTCCGCACTATTGTATATTTCATACGTCTAGGATCCATCTCATGTCCAATCGTCAACTATCACAACTTGGGTCCATCTTATGCCCAACAGTCATCTTTCTAAATCGGGTCCATCTCTTGCCCTATGGGACTACAATTTCGTTAGCTACTCGCACATTCCTGCTTGTTATTATAAGCATTGGGGCGCGACTCCCAATCTTAATAATAACCCGAAATGTAGGCTTTCACTACTCTGACGTTGCATATGTTGCGTTGTCGTTAAGGAGGGATCTACAGTGTGTCATCTCATACACTTCCCCACTCCCACGTGATGTATCCGGCTGACACTCATCTTATGGTCATACATCACTCCAGTCTGAGATTACATCGCATTACCGCGTGTTGCAAGGGAGGTCTAGAATTCTTCGCAACCATCTTTCTATGGCTAGCACTTTTCCACCTAGTCAGTCAAACTAGGTCAACCTATATACGACCATCTGCATATTACCCACACTCAGGCCTCTTATGCAAAATTATGTCAAGTCACATATAATGCATATCATACATATCAATAAGTAAAGGCTATAAGAAAGCTATAAAGCCAAAGTCAAGTATGTACGTCATCACAATGTACAACAATAGCAATCAATAATAAAAGTGTACCTCGTCACATATACACGAGTAAGAATCGAGTAGCTACAACTAATCGATCAAAGTACGATAATGTTATCTTGTTGAAATGGTTCATCTTAAATCGATCATGTGTCTTTACTTATTTCAAAACATCTTTACATCATTCAAAACGTTTTTACATCTCTTAAAACGTTAGCTCATCTAATTAAAACATCTTTTGTCTTAATGCTCGGTTTTTAAAATAGTATTGTACTCACCTCAATCCTCGACAAATATAATCGCCTTATCGATACGAACACGATCAATCTGATCATAAAATACCCGTTAATAAAGTCGTAACATCACCCAACGCTTGCCAATGGGGGTTTGTCCCATTGGTAGAAGGTTGTCCTCCCCTAGGAGAAGTGCTGGGTTCGAGCCTCCCTCTGGGGTTTCCTCCTTAGGTGAATATTAGGAGATAACTAACTTTGGTGTAAGGTTCATGGGTCGCATACCGCCCAATTGGATGTTACTATGGTCTCGAATCACTAGCATAGTCGTTCTAAAAAAAACATCACCCAACGCTTGACGCTTTCTAGCTTAACGGTAAATTACAAAATCCCCTCAGACCTCTCAACCGCCGGTTGAGCAGCACCAACCGCCGGCTAGCATAGTCCAACCGCTGGTTGGGACAACTCATCCGCCGGTTGGGTCTCTGTTACGTAACCAACGCAACAACAACACAACTTGCGCAACAATCAACGACAACTACGCAACACTTTTGTGCAACCCCTAAAAATGACCTAACACTAGCGTAACAACTCTAACGTAACAATTTCACGTAACAATCTTTTTATTGCGCAACACCTTCCAACCGCCGGTTGTACAACCCCAACGCCGGTTGGAGAGTGTAGATTCAAAAACTCAGCATAATACACTTTCTTCTCCAATCCAATCAACACCTAAACATGCGAAACTAAGTGAAACTTATACTAAACAACTCCACAAGACTAGTAAAACCATAATATACCAAAGTTATGAGTTATACCTTACGTTTACGAACCGGGTTTCAGAACGACCCGAAACGAACTTCCAGGAAACCAACTTTTTCTTTCACCAAAACGTTCCTATGCTCCCAGGAGTGCACTGGTGCTTTCGGTTTTGAAAACGATCCACAAACTAATCCCGTACACTTGATTTTCGATTAAAGGGTGTTTTCTCCTTTTTCTTGCTTAGTCCGTCGAAAACACACACACCAAAATGCAGATTTTGCATTTCTCCACTATCTTTACTTTATATATACTTACATAATTTCCAAGATTAACCCTTAAGTTTAAGACAAACACTTATGGTCCTCATTGACCAAATATATTATAAAATGAGTCTTAATTAAATTTGGAATGTTACGGTATTCTCATTTCACCCCAAAAAAGTTTAGGGATAATATCAATACATCTTTCATATTATCCTTTATCATGTTATTTTAAACTAATGTCAACTGAAAATGTACATTATTTTAAACTTTCTTGCGCCTCATTTACAGAGAAAAAACAAGTAACTAACATCATATTAATTCCACATTCACTACTCTAATGTATATGTCTAGGAATATTAGTAAGCACTATAACTAACAACACATAACCTCAAACAGTTTAATGAACTAAACCTCTAATACATAAGATGTCTTTATATAACGCGTCATTTGTCAAATGTACCTACAGTCTTTACATATAATAGCAGTCGTTCGTATACAACAACCATGTTTTGAAACGCATTCAATGAGTAAGGGGTTTTTGTTTCGGCTTATATAACCGGCTTATGAGCTTATGTAATTTTTTATAAACTCATAAGCCCATTTTTTTTCGACTTATGAGTTTATCAAGTTGAGTTTATGACTTTAAATAAGTCATAAGCTCAACTTCATAAGCTCATAAGCCGGAAAACATGAGCTTATGAGCTTATGAAAAATTACATAAACTCATAAACCCGTTTAATAAGCCGAAACAAACGCCCCTAAATATGAAAATAAGAAAATAATCAGTAGTATTAAAAATATAAATATGAAAATCAATTTGTATGCAATAATGCCAATAAAGGAGGGTCCGAATCCATGATACCAAGCCCAAGCCCAAACCCAAATCCAAGTGCATGTCGACCCAAATCTTTTAGCCCATTTCTTTTTGCAACTTTCTAAGAGCATCTATAATGATAGATTTATGAAAAGTTTTATGATTCTTGAAGAGGTTTATTTTTTAGAAATTCATAATGAGGATGAGGTTTATGATTACATGGCATGAGAAAGGTTCATTTGAACCTCTTCATAATTTAATGCATGTTCAATTTATAAACGTTTTTAAGGTTTGTTAATAGTGAAGATAGCTTTATAACATGGAAAGGTTTATAAATGGATAATTTGGTTTGATATGTCAAAGTTTTAAACCTTTAAGAGGTTGATCATAGGAGATATCCTAAGTTTTTAGAGTTTCAATAACATCATTTATGGTTTGGGGTTAAAAAGAAAAAGGTCTTGTTATAATGTGTCTAATGGGTACATGATTCCGAACATTAAACGAACTGAAAGTTTCTTTTTATATTAAAAATAAATTGAATAGAAATAAAAAACACATACAATAAATGTGTATTAAATACATATATCAACATATAAGAAAATTTGTAGTTTATTTAATGTTCAAAATCATGTGTCCATTGGCACATTATAACAAAACCCCAAAAAAAATAATCATTCATAATTTCATTGTACCTCAGTTTATAATTTCCTATATATTTAGGGTTTGTCATCCTACACATCCATTGAGTACAATATATTATGTTTTGCACTTTTGTGTTTAATCATAACTTTAACAACGATAATTATCAATACTTTTTTTTTATTTAGAAATGATAAACCTTTTAGAAGATTCACCTTGGTTCAAGCTTAGAGAAAGTATGAAAACTTCTTGTAAATCTCTAAGTATCTACTTGATAATTCTTGATAATTGACGTATATAGATCTAGTCGTTCATTTTGACGAGGGACCGATATAAATAGGTAGTGTCCTCACTAGACATAAACACTAATCAAAATTTCTTTGCAATTTTTTTCTCAAGCAATCAGGTGTTTTATTTGTTCCACTTGTTCCCTTGTGCATCTTTACCCACAATCAAATTTTGAGGTATTTTTTTCGCAACTTTTACTTTAACTATTACTTTTTGTGCTTTATAATATTTGATGTTTAATATATGAATGAATTGAGTTTTAAATGTATATTTCGTTGGTATAAATTCATCATCTATTATAAAATACAAACAAAATATTTAATGTTAAAATTAAAAGAGATTGACTTTGAAAATTGATAATAAACAGTTATTATGGGACGGAGAGATAGTATACTTTGGTAATTTGAAGATTCCTAAGTGGGATGGAATTATAATCAACTCAACCCCACTAAAGAATTATATTCATTCAAAGAGAGAAATGTTTTAAATTTCGGATAGAATTACATTGATATAAACTTGACAACCAAACACGATGGAGAATGGAATTCAATTCCAATTCCGTTCAGATTTCATTCAATTCCACGAAACAAACACCCGCTAAGTAAAATTAATTGTTTGATAAAGGTTAATTTATAATTAAAACTTTTTGAATCTCAATATACATAAATTCCAGTGAGAGGAGAGATTAAACATAGACTTACACTAGAAGTAGTACAAACTTTATAACATAAAATGGATATTTTTATTACAAGAAAACAAAAAATAAAACTATTGGTATTGGTATTTTATTGTCATAAATAATAGTAATTAAGTTCTTCAATATTCAGGTACTTAGATCAAGCTAGCTATGTATAAACGTGAAGTTTTGGGTTTGATTGTTGGATCATTTGCAGTTGCATGGGTCGCAAGTGCACTTATCGCCACATTTGCAACCACCATTCTCCGATGTGCATCCTATCTCTGATCCCTCATAAGAACTGTACGCACGAAAATACAAATTCATCACGTTAGGATGGAAGGGTACATGTTTAAGGACGCATGCACAAGTCATTGTAATATCAATGAAGGCTAAATATTTAGTTAGTACGTACCCCATAAGACCATGACCCGACCCCCGTAGGCACTTACTCTACTTGTGCACAAGTCGTTATGGCATGATTGCACAACAGACTCTAGTTGGTCAAAAAACACATTTCTTGCCATGAAGGCATGAACACAAGTCACTATAAAATTATCGCATGACATTATGTCATAGCTAGGACTCTTCACCGACCCACTATAAATCTATAGATATCATTCACGTTAGAACGTACATGAAACACATGAAAACTCTTCGAGTTATTATAGCATGATCATTTTTTTTTCTTCTTAAAAAATAAGACCACAAAGAGTTAATCTGGCTAGCTATATTCGAACGTGGTACCTCACTTGTAGAAATTTTAAGCTCGGCCACCCTAATCATATTACATGAACATATGCAAAGAGTTAAAATGTACATGCACGGGTCCGAATGTATGCAAGGATGATTATAAAACATTGAATGTACGTAAATGAAACCAACCTCTTGTTAGGTGCAAGACCGGCGATGGTGGTTGTGGTAGTAGTGGTGGCAGTCTCAGACGAGTTGGTGATGTCTGGGTTCATTTTGCAACCGCCGCAACTGGTTTGGCATTTGCAAGCAGAACCACAACCGCAGTTACCTCCACAACAATTAGTAGACGACATTTTCGCTTTTATATAATTGAAATTATCAACAAAAAAAACTCAAAGATGGAATAAATAAGGTGTGAGGCTAGAGGTGATGATCTTATAGGCAAAATTGAGCTAGCTAATGGTGCCCCGGATTTTAGTGCCTATCGATCAAATGTAGTTATGATCTTTCTACCTTGTTTGAACAATTATGTGGCAATGAAATTAGGCACATGCCATTTCTTTTTCATTTTGTTTGAATCATTCTATGGATATTAAATCATCCATATTTCATTTCCTTTTATTGTGGATTCTTGAAAAGAAAAAATAAATTAAAAAAAGGAACATATGTAGAGATCATTTGTTGAGAAAATGCAACAATTTAACCGTCGATCTTATACAACTTGTCCCATTACGTTATTTGTTACGTCTCATATTAGCAATCTTTTTAAAATATATGTCAAATATGTCAAAATCCAAAAAATCAGTCGTTGATTAGCCATTTCAAAAAGAGTTGCAGTACAATATATTCTCCTAACTTTCATTCTTACTTATTAACAATAAGATAACATGTTTCATTTGTCAAAATCATATAAGATAAGGGAAGGGAGAATAAGATAACACATGTGTTATAGTTATATGAAATAAGAATGATAAATAATATTAGGATGATATATCATATCGTTACTAAAACATCTCTTAAAGGAAATATTAGATAAAAACATTGTCAAAATAGATTTTGTAAGTAAATTAGTCAAATACATATAGTATGACTTTCATATTGATCATCTACGTAATATATGTATCTTTATTGTAATGTGATCCTCATCCGATCATGGATCATGATTCTAGCGGCTACGGACCATGATACCAAGCCCGACCTTTTTAGCCTATTTCGATATACACTTGCAAGCGTTAATTTTTTTTTGTAAGAGCCGTCAAATTTACGACAATGATGCTCGGGTTTCTTAAAAGTTCTACACTAATCAAGAAGGCTTGCTCTAGTCTCTAGAAGTGTCCCCTTTGTTCTAGCTTAAGAGTGTAGAATCATATTGTAAATACGTAGATGTAGCGTGATGATTCTAAAGACAAAACTAATGAACATAGATCTTAGACGTTCATTTTGATGAGTGGTAAGTATAAATAATGGCATCCAACATTAAGAAAGATAACTTGTAAAGTCCTCCTTCACAACATATGTCTATCCCTTCACAATTAAAAAAATGGAATTAATTTCTATTTGATTTGAGCTTTTGATTCGCAATGTTTCTTACTAACTAGTAACTTTTTATTTAATGGGAAAAAATATATATTTCAACTCTACATAAAATACACATTGAAATGCATTGTGAGGGTAAAATCTTGGTTGATAAAATATTTATGAGCAACAGAATGATAAAATCCACATGAAATGCTTTAATATAATAAATAACTATAGAAATGATTTTTTGTGTATGTCTTTAACTTGTCACGAAAATCTTTTATGTACAATGTATTCTTAAAAGTTCTATTGAATACCATATATTAACTAATTTTGTTTATTACGCGTTGTTACCTTTTACCTACAAAATGCTTAAATGTAACAGGTTAATAATGTTTTTGTCCACCTCAACTGCCACGTAGGAGTGCAGTAGTTGACCTATTTAACCCAAAAAACTCACTTCCTAAGAAAAATGTTCGACGAAGAACAACCACCCATCACCGCCGTACCACCACCGACAACCACCGAGAAACACCACTCTTACTCCACTAATCTAAACCACCAAAGAACCCACCGTTTTGCCACCACAAACCACCATCGGTGACGTAATCGAAAACCCAGAAAACCCCACAAACAAAATCCCACAATATTTAGTTTCATTCAAAGAAGAAAGCAACAGAATCAAAGATCTGTCAGATTTGGAAAAAAACATCATTAACTGAGTTCAAAAACATACTCCAAGAAGCAATTGACAGTAAAGATTTAAACTTTTCATCAAATCAAGAATAGATCTCAATTTGGGGGATTCCACTTTTGAAAGATGAAAAAATTGATGTGATTTTGTTAAGTCGAGCTTTTTCACCAATTCAAGCTCTCATAAAAGAAGCTTATATCGGCTCCACTAAAACTTTAATCAAACTTTTATATATATATATATATATATATATATATATATATATATATATATATATATAACCATATCTGAATAAATATTTAACAAAAAATAAAACTAACTTTTTAACGGATTCGCCGTTAAGTTTAACACCGGCGGAATCAGGAGCTTTATCATCTTCTTCCTCGTAATCTAACAACTCCTCTTCGTAAGGATCGTTATCCTTGATCTCAGTTTCTCCCATTTTTTAAAACTGTTACAGAAATACAAAACTGAGTTAGGGTTTTGATAATTGAGAGTGTGAATTTGAATAATAAGATAAAAAGTTAAGGAATCTTTTTTTTATGCTTAAAAACGCACTTAGATGGAGGAAATCTTTTAGTATTAATGATTTGGTTAATGAGGATTTGGGAGATGATCTTGAAAAAGTTGTGTTTATGCATGGTTTTGATCAAGAAGGTCACCATGTTTGTTATAATGTTTATGGTGAGTTTCGAAATAGCTGACATGGCGTCTAATGTGTTAAAGTCAAACGGTCAAATTTAAAGTGTCACCGGTAACCGGTTTGAAAGGTTAAACATGTACTCGATAAACAAAATTAGTCAATATATGGTACTCAATAGAACTTTTAAGAATACATGATACACAAAGGAATTTCGTGTCAAGTTGAAGACATACACAAACTATTATTCCATAACTATAATGAAAGCCCAAAAAAAGTTAAAAATAGACATTGAAAAAGTAATTTGCTTTATTCTTAATATCGCTAAATAAACGAAACAAGAAGTTAGCATTGAAAAAGTAATTTGCTTCATTCTTGAGATCGCTAAATACTATGAGATCAACATCAAAATATTTTTGAATTTTAACTTAATTCTCATAATTCAGTTACTAAGTAATGAAATTCTTAAATAATAAATTTATCTAAAGGTCGAGATACTTTCATTTCAAGGATAGTAGTTTATTATGATTAGAAACCAAACCCTTCAATTCATTTTGCTAGTGAGTGTGAGTATTTCTTGATGAGCAGTGATATATGTTGACGACGTTTATTTTTTGCTTAAAGTAGTTGATTATTACTTAATATCCAACTTTCCAATTCAATGTATGCTTAGGAATCTGTTACTTTTCTCAATAACTTCATGTTATAATAACAATAATAATAATAATCATAATAATAATAGTAATAATAATAATAATGATAATTATTATTATTATTATTATTATTATTATTATTATTATTATTATTATTATTATTATTATTATTATTATTATTATTATTATTATTTATATTATATAAAAAATATAAAAAACGGTTTACAAAATGTTAGAGTGAAATCAAGATAGTATTTGGGCCATTCGTTTTCAAATTTCTTATGTGAAACAACATTTTTAAAATAAGTTAAATATAATTAATTAATTAATTTTCGAACTTGATTATAGTTTATAAATATCATCTTACTCTATTTTATCATGTGAAATATATTTTAAAGCTAATAAAACTCTAGTTACAATTTATAGAAACTTTATATCATTATACCGAAATAGTTTATAACTTTATATTTGCCCATATAGTTTATTATGAAACCTTTGTTTTCATGGTTACGATTGCATATCTTATAGTACTCTCTTCGGACTAGTTTAAATTCAAATACTATTTAAAAAACATGGTTTTAGGATTGCATAATCTTTATACTGTTAATCAAAAAGATATCATTATATACGAACAATCAAATGACTGAATGTTATAGAAGACGTGCCCCTCATTATCATAACACCATATAAATATGCTCGTAAGATACTTTGTTACAAAATTTATCGACTTTATTTGATTTTGAATGGGATCTCTTAACCAAAACGAGCCGCAAATATGTAATTAAATATTAAATAATCAGATTAAAACAGTGTCTAAAATTATTAGGGATTAAGTGGCCACGTTACCCCACACACGTATCACAAATTTATTTATTTGTGTATGTCTTAGGAAACATCTTCATGTTCTTTAATATTTTGTTCTTCTACTCAATATATTCATATTTTAGTTATTTTGGTTTCATGTATGACTAAAAACAATGTATGTTGAATCATGTTTTGTAAGATATTCGAAAAAAGATAATAAGAATCCAATGTTAGGCCATGCATCGTTCTCAATACGACACCATTTTTCTTATGATATGTCACATTTCTAAACACACACATAAAAAATGTAATGTTATATTTTTCTAACACTTCAAATAAATTATACACAAACAAAAGGTAACATCATTTATTCATTTGTAGAGTATTTTTTGTTACAAAACTTATAGAAAAACTTAACTAGTTTGAGCTTTAGGAGGATTGTTCTAATCGATTAAAAATACAAACAACTCTCACCTATATAATGGATGAGAGTGAGACTAGATTTTTGTATCGAATTTTTCTCTCTACAAATTTCAAATGAGAGTTTAAGCATTCGAAAATATGTAAGTTGTGAGAGATATTTTCATACTTAAACTAAATACAAACGTACATTATAATGTTAAAACCTAATTATCTAACAACCACTCAACAACATGGCCATGTTTAATTTATTACTCTATTCTTTCTGATATTATAACTCATTTTTCCACTTTAGTATGTACAAAATAATTGTTCGGTTTCATATTTTAACAATTAAAAATTATTAAAATAGTGTAAATATGGTTTTATTGGTGTGTGTTTTTCGTATGCGAACAATAATTTTCAAACAGAGAGAGTATTCTTTAACCGTTAAAACACTTTGTGACCAGTTTTACGAGCTACATTATACACTTTTGTTTGTTAGAACGTTTATCCAGAAAGAAGTACGGAAAATGGGTTTCAATCCATACCTATTCTTTATGTAATTTATTTCAATAATAATCATCATACACTTAGTTCTTACTTAAAGACATGATATACACAAGAACTCCATCCAACTATCGTCGCGATATCTATCAGAAACATCTAGTTAAATACCATCGCCGCAGCCCACATATATTATTTAAACAATTTACTATCGTCACGACATCGCACATATATTTCAAGAACTATCATCATACACTTAGTTCTTACTTAAAGACATGATAGGCACAACAACTCCATCCAACTCATCAAGTCAACACCTCTAGATCTGAGTAAAATTATTTTTCTATCTAGTTATTTACAGACATACCTACATATTACAGGTATTCAAATATAGATATTGATTACACGCTTTGCACCCATATCTATATATCTATAGTCAAAATCTCCAATATATTAACTTTATTATAATAAACAGTTGGCATGAAAGTTACACGTGAAGATGAGTTGGAATTTGATGGGAAAGAAGTAACTTTGTATTTTCCTTTCTTCCCATGTCTCCATTTATAACAACACCTTCTTATTTCATTAATTATATACTCATTTTTTGTCATCTTTATTGGGTATCAACTTGATTTAATTCGATTTTTTTTATAGTTTTTAATGTTTTATAATAATAACAAACAATTTAACTTATACTATTTTGGATTTTGGGCCGCATTCATTGACCTCGTTTAGTAATAGTAGTATATTATAAAAATTTGTTGTTTATTACATAATTTTCGAAGTTGGTCATTTAAGAAAATAAACATCGACTTATATTGAATATGATTATCAACCCATTATTGACTAGTTGTTACTTATCGAGATAGAAACAATCATCATTATATGTTTTACTCTTTCAATATATAAACCAGTATCTTTTTGATTTGTAAGACATTATGATGACGAAATTTTATACGAGCCCTGGTAACATAGCGATAAGAATAACATTTTCAAGACTTCGGATCAATTATATCAGTTTGTGCTCCGACGCATAAGAATATTTGAGTTGGTTTCAGAAGTTAGTTATTGTAGTTGATAAAGAGCTACATATTTGTTAAACTTTATAAAATTTATTTTTAGAGGCTCATGTGTGGCTCGTACAAGACTCGGTCGACATTCCTTTTACATGTACTACTTCTTTCTTGTTTCAATTCTGATTTTTCATTATTCTCATTGTATTTCTTTTTATTGTAATTGTAACTGTAATTTAGTTCATATATTATTTATGCAATAATGTACAACATTGTTTTGGTTAGATTCGATATAAATTATATTTTCACTCCCGTCCAAACAAACTCTCTTGTTGTTTTTCTATTTCCTTCATAGTCAAAGACCATCTTTTAATCTTGTCCCACCACCCATACCAACCCACCAACAAAACATATACGTTTGCCATAATACAATTCAATGTATCATAAATATTTATCTTACACTAGTAATAATTATATTATCATACACGGAGTCAAGATTTTTTATTTAGTGAAAATTTATTATATAATCTCATCATATAAAACGCAAGGTGATTATGAAGGCTCGTTGCGTTAAGAAGGGATGAATATCTTTCAGCCCCATGTCTCCGTCATTGTCTATGACATACAATTATCTAATTTCATATTTTCACAAAAGATGTAATATTCTTCTTCATAATTCTACACTTGTCTAATCTTCATATTCTAACACACCCACCAACAAAACATATACTTCGTTGATATATATATATATATATATATTTTCGATAATGACTATTTGAACCGGTAAATGTCCCAACAGGATTCAAACTTAGTACCTTCCACTTTTGTTGTGAGTTTTATTCAATTTCAAATTGACAATTTGGCAGCTCCTGGAGGAATATATATATATATATATATATATATATATATATATATATATATATATAACATGAGGTGAGCTTTGCTTCGCTGGATTTAGTTTTGTCGTTTAATTAGAACCTTCATATCACCTTCTTTTACATCAAAATATATATAAACAACACACACTCTACTCCATCAATAACATCTATCATCATCTTCACAATCACACACACTAAACACTCATACAATACACACATAATTTATCTTCTTCCATTCAAGGTCCATTAATGGAATCACAATGTATCATCCAACCGCGCCGACTCATCGATTTTCTTCAAGACCAAAACCTCTCTTTCCCTCACCACCGAAGCCGCAAGTCCACAATCTCCTCCATCATCCATGCTGCTGTTAAATCGTCCAACATTTTACGACGTCGATTCTCAATGAAAAACCGATCATCACATGCAAAGGAACCAACCATGTCGAGAACCACGTCAGTTACAGTCAAGGATATCTTACGGTGGAAATCATTCCGTGATTTATCTGAACCCGTGGAAAAATATATTCCTACATCGTATGATTTCACTCTCGAGTCTCCTATTACGAGGAGTAGCTCGAGTAGTGAATTTACAGTAGGTGATTCGCCTTTGTGGTGTCGTGGTTCTAATTCGCTCCACATTAATCCAAAGGGAAAAATAATTGAGATACAACATGAAGAAGAAGAAGATGATGATGATGAGGAACAATTTAGTCCTGTTTCGGTACTTGATTTTACACAACAAGTCGATTTAATAGGACGAAACTTGATGCTCAAGCAACAACGAGTTCAAGACTTTGGGAGTGTTCAAGATCATCGTTTAGTAAACAAGAACAATGAATTAGACAATGTTGAATCATTTAAAATTGAGGAAAAGACGATCCAACTAAGGGATCATGTCAAAATAACAAGATCGGTTAAAGAGTGTGATGAAATTGATGAATTTTTGTTGCTAGATTTCTTTAGAGATGAATTGACCTTAAATAAGGGAGTGAAAAATAATGGCCAATTTGAATCTAGGGTTTTGAGGATGGCTAAATCATGGGTAGGAGGCCAAGACGATGGATCTTTGGAGTGGGAATTGGAAGGAACAAGAGAAGTGTGTATTCGAGAAATGGATAAGAGAGGAAAATGGAATGATATTGAAGACGAGAATCAAGAGATTGGCATTGAGATTGAGAAACTCGTGCTTAATCATTTGTTAGACGAGTTAACAATGGATCTTCTTAACGTTTAGAACACCACAAAAATATGGATCTCTCCCTTGACGATGTATAGGACGATCAATATATATAAGATCTGAATCCACAATCTCGACGAGGAAAGAATGCCAAATGGCCTTAGATACATATATATCGGGCTTAATTAGCAAATAGTATAGCTAGTAAGCGTCATTAAATTTGACGTAGAGGTAAAATATTGTATATTACAATAAATTTTCCTAGTTTTTCTTCCATTCAATGTACTATTACAATAATGATAATAATAATAATCAAATTCTTTCATTAAATTGGTATCATATAGTAAATTATGATAGATGGAGCAGTATATATATATATATATATATATGATGTGTTATAAATATAGACCAAGCTCAATTAAGGCAAAGATTAATCATAACTATTATCTTGTAACAGAATATTATGTTCTTCAAAACACAACATAACTTTTCGAACTTATATATATGTTATTATTCCCCAATATGGGCGAGCGCACTCAATGGGGTAATCTTAGTTTTCGTATTGGCAACTTGCTTGCAAAAATTTACATCAAACGTTATTCTGTCCTTGCGGTTATTACTTATTATGCACCTAATATAGCTTCCATGCTCTTTATCCTATCTATTTGAGCAACACGCTGTTTGATGGAAAGTATGGATCATCTGATAAGAGTTGGGAATCATGCGGGAAAAAGAGCAAACAAATGATATATATTTGGAAAAAATGTTCACTTCAAAAGATCAAGGAAAAGAAACCAAACGGCAAAGTCTGTCAAAAATATATAAGTCGAAACAAAAATGTGTGAAGATGGTGATCCACATGGAGAAATAGATTAACGCATAGTTTATAACAAATTTTCCGTGTTGTTGATTCCTAAGTGTAGTGCTTCTTCCCCTCAGTTGCCTATACTAGTGGACTAGACACTCTTGACGATTTAGTTGGGGGTAAGGTCGATCTACAAATCATAAAATTTTGCCAAACCATTTAAATATATAGGAAAGCTCATCGATATGAAGAATTTCATAAATGATAGCAAAGTGATAACTTTTCTTCAAAAGGGATACAATGAACCACTCACGATCGATGCAAACTTCATGATCCATGGTAAAAAAGAATCGGGAAGCATGAGGCAAGAGACCCTTTGTATTTTGATTTTTATCAAGACGTGACTAATCAAGAAAGTTTCTTATGGACATCAACGACTAAATAGTTCCAAAGTCGTAGGTATCATTTTTCAAGAAGCCAAACAAACGAACTCTATTCCAAGATTCTCTCGTAATTTTTCCAATTTCAGTTTATTAGCAAAGTTGTTTAAGTTCTAATTAGTTTCGTGATATCTTTTTGAAGAGATGAATGTTTGTAAAAAAAACTTTGATTGTCCTTTGTCTTTTGTTGTACAACCATTAATCATATAATTTCGTCATCATTTTAAATCAACAACTAAGAAACATTAATAATCATGAATAATAAAATTTTAACTCTAATTTAAATCATAAGCTCCCAAACGGTTTCTGTGACATTCGCGAATTTCACGGTATTATTCTATCGTCTCGTATTCGTTTTATTTATTTATATTCGTGTTTTGACCCTATTGTATTCCTTTTTATGTTTATCGTATTCGTATTTTATGAGTATCGTATTTGTATTTTATGCGTATTTGCGTTTATCGGGTATATAGTATGTGATTCGGATCTTTATGTCGGGAACGTATAGTCTTAAGTGCCTTTAGTATAAGTCGAGTATGCTCTTATGATAAGTTTAGGGGAATTATGCCTTAATTATATAATTAAGATTAACGTTTAAAAAGTATTTCATGTTTAGTCCCTTCGGAAATTTTATTACGAAAGTAGTCCTACGATAAATTTTATTACAAACAACATCCTCCACCAACCTTTTGCCTTATCTCTAACCATTATTTTGTCTCTATCTTATTCCAACTTCCTTTCCAAGTAACACATACACACACTCTCCTTCTCTCTCTCTCTAAAAAAAAAACACACACAAACACCCTCACCTTCTCTCTAGCTTTTCCGGCGATCCGACCGTCCGATTTTAGATCCGAGACCGGATTATTGATCACCATCATCACCTCTATCTATCCTCCGAGTTTCATTACGATCAAGTAAGTATTTCTCCGTTTCGATATTAAACTTTGTTATTTTTATCCAAACACGTAAATCCCGTTTTTAACCGTCAAAACCGAGATTTTATTGAGGATTATTGTATGTTATCATATTCTGGACATAGGGTTTTGATTATAGATCATTTGGACGCTTAGAACACTCCAAAATCGATTTCCAAATGTTATTTTTCGTAAAAACCCCGTCATGTCACGTAACTATGATTTCGTTCACGAAATTGATCCTTTGACCACGTAATTACACTGTTTCGCACGTAATTGTGTCTTAAGGATCACGTAATAAACGTATTTCGCACGTAATACTTATTTCGTGCACGTAAGTCTTGATGTTTCGCACGTAATACTTATTTTGGTCACGTAAGAAGTGTTTTGCACGTAACAGCTATTTCGTGCACGTAATTAATCCTTGCAGATCACGTAATTGTTGTTTTGTTGCGTAATAAACTCATGTTCACGTAATAGATCATTCCATGCACGTAAATATAGTCATAAGTCACGTAATTGCTTGAAGATCACATGATAGACTTCCCATGCAAGTGACTCACCTTCTAGACATGTAATTAAGTACCACGTGACCCCTCATGCACATATTTGACTTATTTTCACCTAATTTCCTTGTTTAAATCCCATAACTTTTGGCTCAAGTAACGTTCTATGTCACATAACTCTTGTATAACACGTAACTTAATACTTACGTGACTTGTAGTGCACGTAAGTATGAGAATCACGTATCAAGTCCGTTGACTTTCCGAAACCCTTGTTATTCCGTTATATCGATATTCCTTTGGTTATTTCAAAATCCGTATAAAACGTTAATCATTAAGGCATAACCCTACTAGACTTAGAGATACTTAGACATGTTTATTTACGTGATGTATAGGGCACTTAGACGTTGAAGCTTGACGGTATTGTAGTATTTCCCGACACATATAAAGATTTGGATTGCTTTGCTATCTGTGAGTTATTCGTTGCCCTTTTTACCCTTTTTTTATATTTTGGGCATGATTAGCGTTAAACAAAGGTATTTTATGTTATGTATGTATTATGGCATGTATATGCACTTATATGAATGCTTTAGATGATCTCACCCAACTTGTACCGCCTATGTGGTAGTACAAGGCCCCGTATACACACCTGTTAGTCTTGTACCGTCGGAAGTATATATAGCTATAAGGGTCTGACAAACCCTCATTGTTAACACTATTTTGGATATGGTGAGCCCTGTCCATGTTAACAATCTTACGACCGAGTATTATTATCGAGGATAACCTAGTTTGAGACACTAGGTGGGGTTAGTTGCCAGTATCTATTGTTAGGGTCAGGTGTATTGTATGTTCCTAAAGCTGCTATTTTATGAAATGTTTATGGTACCGTATGGTACAAATATGTTTATGGTACCGTATGGTACGAATATGAAGGTACCGTATGGTACAAATATGAATATTTTTATCGAAAGATTTTATATACTTCAAATATATTTTGAAATATCTTTTCAAAAAGACTTATCTTCAAATCTTATCTTTTGGGTCAAAACTTATTGAAAACTTTTATACAATTATGTTTTTATTTACTATTGCGAATAATTCACCAACTTTATGTTGACGTCGTATTTTAACGCTTTTCAGGGATTTGAGGTTACCATCTTTTGATGCTATGCTTGCTTGACTACTTGGGACTTTTGCTGGAATTTATTTTGTTATTGTAATTCCTTAGTTTCCCAAAACTCTATAGTCGCATTTTGATACTATTCGGATGACTGTAATAAGTATTTTACTTCAAACTTTTTATCTATGTTGATGATGTTTGGTTTATTTATGTTTGATGTAACCTTTGAATCTCTGATACCGTATACACTGCGCACCTCGGTTCCGCCATTTCTATGCGGGGTGTGACAGAAGTTGGTATCAGAGCCAATGGTTATAGCGAACTAAGTGACCTTACGGAATCACTTAGACTATGACCTAGGCTTTTGGACCTATCTGATTTACTCTATGTGCGCATTTCCTTCTTTTGTGGGCCTGTATGTGATTTATATGCTATATGTGCTTTTGTTATGCTTTTATGTTTTGAGGCCTGCTCGTTTTAGTCGCACATACAGTCTATCGTTCCGATTTATTCCGTTTGATATTCGTAGAAGATGCCGCCTAAGAGAACTTCTTCTAGAGCTACTTCTACTAGAGCTACTCCTGCCGCCGCCGCTCCGAGAAGGTCGGCAAGGCGAGGTCGCGCCAGTGCGAGAGCGGGTGCTACGCCGCAGAATACCACTGCAGTCCCCAATATTACTTCTGCTATTCCGAACATCGGTCAGCTGACTGCGGAACAAATTGCTGCAGCTATCCCAGCGATTGTGGCACAGCTTAAGGAGCCACCAGTGCAAGAGGCTGATTTAGGGTTTGAAGAACCTGAGATGCCCGATATTGGAGCAGAAGGTATGGCGTCTGGGCGCGATGGTTCCGATGTTGGCAGGGCAGTGCACGTGGGGTCTGGAGGACCAAGTATTGTGATAGAAGATCCACCCCGAGGCTGCTCATATAAAGCTTTCCTAGACTGCAGACCTACTGAATTTAGGGGTAATGAAGATGCTGTTGCTACCCTACAATGGTTTGAGAGGATGGAGTCAGTATTTGACGTCTCGGGATGTGCTGATGAAAGCCGAGTGAAGTATGCTACATATCTGTTCCAGGGTAAAGAGCTCACTTGGTGGAACTCTGTGAAGAAGGTTCAGGGTAGAGCTGCTATTACCTTGATGACATGGGAGAATCTGAAAGTTTTGATGAGGAAAGAGTATGTGCCGTCTTCTGAGACGCAAAGATTGGAGAACGAGCTGTGGGATCTGACTATGCAAGGTTCTGATTATCGGGGGTATGTGAACCGCTTCTATGATCTATGTGTTTTGGCTCCTCGTCTGGTTCGCACTGAGAACGAGAGGATTGAACGCTTCACTCATGGGTTGCCTCAAAATATGCGAGATCACATTATCTCTCACTACCCGGGTACTCTTCAGAGTGCGGTCGATATTGCTGGTCGGCTGACCGCAAGTGCGATCCGTGCTGGTACTCTACAGCCGGTGGTAAACCGAAGAGATTCTGGTCGATCTGACAGAAGAAATGTGGGTGATTCGAGGAAGAGAAGCCGTAGTCAAGATCAGAGACCTCAACGTCCTCAGGTGTATGCGTTGACGGGTGCTGGAGCTGGTTATCAGGGCGTGCGCCCTAGGTGTGAGACTTGTGGTAGTGCTCATGCGGCGAATGTAGCGTGTTGGGTTTGTAAACGCTGCAAGAAGCTAGGCCACACTGAGCAATTTTGTAAACGAACTGCTGGAGCTTGCTATGAGTGTGGAGAAGTGGGTCACCGCCGTCAGCAGTGTCCCAAGCTTACATCATCTACTTCCCTTCCTACTCCTGGTGCTGGTACTAGTGCTATAGGGAATCCTGCTAAGAGCCGAGCATTTGCTATGGAATCTACTGAAGCTCATCAGGATCCTACAGTAGTCACTGGTACATTTCTCGTTGACGATTATCCTGCTTTTATTCTATTTGATTCGGGTGCCGATAGAAGCTTTATTTCTAGTGACTTTCGCCCCTTAGTAAACCGTGCCTCTAGTCTTTTAGATCCTGCCTATGAAGTAGAAATAGCTGATGGTAGATGTGCCTGTGTTAAGGAAGTTATACGTGATATTTCTCTCGTTCTAGCCGGTAGTACTTTTGCCATCGACCTTATCCCTATGAAACTCGGTAGTTTGGACGTCGTAGTCGGTATGGATTGGTTAGCGAAGCATAAAGGAGAGATAGTCTGTTATGAGAAGCTTATTCGTATTCAGAAGCCGGATGGAGATCAGTTGATTGTACACGGAGACAAGGCCGGGAAACGCCTCAAAGTTATTTCTTGTTTGAAGGTTCACGAGTATGTCCGTCAGGGTTGTTCTTTATATCTCGCTCACTTGGTGAAGAAAGACTCTGCGGTAAAGATTGATGGTGTGCCGATTGTTCGCGAGTATTCGGACGTTTTTTCCCGACGACTTACCTGGAGTCCCTCCCCAGAGACAAACCGATTTTCGTATTGATCTTATTCCTGGAGCAGCGCCTGCTGCTAAAGCTCCGTATCGTTTGGCTCCTTCCGAGATGCTCGAGTTGTCGAAACAAATTCAGGAACTGGTCGATAAGGGTTTTATTCGTCCTAGTTTCTCCCCGTGGGGTGCTCCTGTTCTCTTTGTTAAGAAGAAGGATGGCTCCATGCGTTTATGTATTGATTATCGGGAGTTAAACAAGTTGACTGTGAAGAATCGTTATCCCCTTCCTCGTATTGATGACTTATTCGATCAACTTCAGGGTTCTTGCTATTTCTCAAAGATCGATCTTCGCTCTGGTTATCATCAGTTGAGAGTTCGAGAAGATGATATACCTAAGACTGCTTTTCGTACTCGGTATGGTCATTACGAGTTCATGGTGATGCCGTTTGGTATGACAAACGCCCCTGCAGCATTCATGGAACTAATGAACCGTATTTGTCGTCCGTATCTTGACAAATTCGTTATCGTATTCATCGACGACATTCTTATCTATTCCCGAAGTCGCAAGGAACATGAAGAGCATTTGCGTCTTGTTCTGGAAGTGCTTCGAAAAGAGAAGTTGTATGCGAAATTCTCTAAGTGCGAGTTCTGGATATCTGAAATTCAATTTCTTGGCCACGTGGTTAGCGCGAAGGGTATTCATGTTGATCCTGCTAAGATTGAAGCTGTTAAGAGTTGGGTTGCACCGAAGTCACCAACCGAAATCCGTTCATTTTTGGGTCTTGCGGGGTATTATCGCCGATTCATCGAGAACTTCTCCAAGATCGCTTCGCCTATGACTAAGCTGACACAGAAGAGTGAACCTTTCGTTTGGGGTACCGATCAGGAGGAAGCATTTCAGATATTGAAGCAGCGGTTGTGTAACGCACCTATTCTTAGTCTGCCAGTTGGTTCCGAGAATTTTGTTGTTTACTGCGACGCTTCGCACAAGGGTCTGGGTTGTGTGCTTATGCAGAATGGTAAGGTTATAGCTTACGCTTCGCGTCAGTTAAAAATCCATGAGCAGAATTACACGACACATGATCTAGAGTTGGGAGCCGTCGTCTTTGCATTGAAGATTTGGAGACATTATCTGTATGGGACCAAGTGTACCGTATTTACCGACCACAAGAGTCTACAGCACATATTCGATCAGAAGATGCTGAACATGAGACAACGACGATGGGTTGAGTTACTGAACGACTATGATTGCGACATTCGCTACCATCCTGGTAAGGCGAACGTTGTTGCTGATGCATTGAGTCGTAAGGAAACCGTCAAACCGGTCCGTATTCGTTCTATGGTGATATCTATTCAGACGAGCTTGAAGGCTCGGATTATTCAGGCACAAGAGGGTATTATGACTGAAGACCGTGTTAAAGAGGAAAGATTGTATAAGTTGGCGTTGGAACTAGAACCGAAGGAGGATGGAGTTCTGTATTTCCTCGAGCGTATTTGGGTTCCGGTTAGTATCCGTCAGTTGATTCTAGATGAAGCCCATAGGTCGAATTATTCCATTCATCCGGGTTCTGACAAGATGTATCATGACTTGAAAGATTTCTATTGGTGGCCGGGTATGAAACGCGAGATCGCCGAGTATGTTAGTCGATGTTTGACCTGTTCCAAGGAAGATGAGTATCAGAAACCGTCTGGGCTACTCAACAACCGAAGATTCCGAGTGGAAATGGAGCGCATTACTATGGATTTTGTTACTAAGCTTCGAGATTTCGAGTGTTATGACAGTATCTGGGTTATTGTTGATCGTCTGACGAAGTCTGCTCATTGTCCTACCGATTCGTGAGAATTATCCGATGAGAGATTGTACGTTTTATATTTCCGAGTTATCGAAACACGGTGTCCCGTATCGATTATTTCCGATCGGGATGCTCGTTTCACTTCTCGATTTTGGAAACATTTCAGACTGCTATGGGTACACGGTTAGATATGAGTACCGCCTATCATCCTCAGACCGATGGTCAGAGTGAGAGAAACTATTCAGACTATGGAGATATGCTACGGCTTGCGCTATTGTGATTTGGTGGTAGTTGGGATATTCATTTGCGTTGATGAGTTCTCGTACAACAACAGCTATCACACGAGTATCAAGTGTGCACCGTTGAAGTTTATATGGCCGAATGTCGATCGCTGTATGTTGGGCAGAAGTTGGAGATAGTCAGATTTCCGGTCCGGAGATTATACAGCGACCACTGACAAGATCTTCAAGATCAAGGAAGATTGATTACTGCCAGAGATCGACAGAGAGTATGCTGATAAGCGCAGGAAGCCTCTCGAGTTCAGTGTTGGAGATATGGTATTATTGAAGGTATCTCCATGG